>OVBX01001794.1:0-23579 GCA_900406325.1 Erucastrum elatum | reverse complement strand
GGAGCACTTTCTCGCGGTTCTGCCTCTTTCTCAACACTAACTCCTTTACCCAAGCTATCAGACTCTGAGGAAGAAGAAGACACCTTTATCAACTCGGAAGTGGTGGGAATCTGAGGACTCGGAGGACCGTTAAACCCATCTGATGGAACCACCATAGGCTCGGAGCCCCCAGAGATAGCTGCTTCGGGATCTAGTCCCTTTAAAACACCCTCTGCAGCAACAAATTCGCCGTCAGAAGGAGAAGAGAACTGCTTGGGCTGCTGACGAGTACACGCACAACCGGAACCCTCGTTTGCTGAAGACTCCAACCCCATGGCCGCAACATCTGCTGCTACTGCATCTGCAAGAGACTCACCGGATTCCCGGGGTAGGTTCTTCGAAAGACCAGGTGGAAAAGGAGGCGCCTTTCCAAACTTCTTCGCTTTGGAAGAAGCGGAGAGAGCCTTGAGGCGTTTTTTCTTACGGTACGACATCGATGGGAGAGAACAGCTAAGAGTGGAGACGAAAAGGGAGAGTTCTCGCCGGAAAGCGTGAGGCTTCCGACGGCGGTGATTAGGAAGGAAAACCCTAAACCCCTAAAATCGCCATGAGAGACGAGACGACCAAAGTGTTGAAACTAACTAATATCTTCGATATCAAACATCTTTATCTATTCTATCTACACATGTAATACATCAATCGGAAAGTGTTCAACCTCTACATATACACTTTTCTATAACTACAAAATACACTTTCGCAGGGACCAATCAATAATCATCCGTACACTATCAAATCATTCAAAAATACCCGTAAACACACATATTTCAAATTTAAAATTAATGGAGAAGAGTTGGGCCATGCATCATCTCTTACGTATAGTATATATTTTATTTTCTCACGTATAAGATATAGTTTAATATATTAAGTTCATTGGCCTTTACCGATCTACTTAGGTCTTAGAGCATCAGGTTCAAACATTTTTCCAAACCAAAAAAGTATTACAATAATACAATCTCATAAACTTTCTTTTTCATAAAGTTTTTTTGGGTGAATTCCTCTCTCTTAAGTTCATCGCTGTAGCGCGGGCCTCACGTGTCGTAGTGGCTCGTGATTGGTCTATATATATATATTTTTTATTTTTTTAAAGAAAATCAAAATGAAAAAAAAAATTTAATAATAAGAAAATGAAAAGATGAACCCAAAAAGTAGTTATGGATCATGTTTAAAGGAGCTAGCCAAATTAAGCTATGCGTGCGAAACCGCAGCCAAACATGTTAAAGACAACTTTTAAACGTATCTGAATCCAATCCTAACAAATAACTTTATTAATTTAATATAGTGAAGAAGTTATAATTGGCGACAAAGAAAGTGAAAAAACTAAATCAATTTAAAATCAATTAGGATGGGATAGTTAGGTCAAGTTTAATTTCTTCTTAATTCTTTAGATGCTTCTGTGTGGTTTTGGTCGAGTTCTTACTATTGCCATTTGCCACAACACTGCATGATTATAAATATGTATATATGCATAATTTCTACAGCATCTACTACTTTATTAACACCTAATTAAAAAGTGTATCGTTTTTTAAAGCTGGTTAAAAAAAGTGCATTAGAAAAGTGTTTAAATATATATTTAGAAAACCTGTAAAACCGAGAAAACATGATTCTTATATGCATAATTTCAGTAAACACATATACTAACTGTTTATTAATTAATACCCCCTCTGGTTTTTAAGGATTTATATTTTATTTCAAAATAAGTGATATTTTTATTTTTCTAAACAAAATTTAATGCTACTTAAGATTTGTAACCAATTATAAAATACTGTATTTTTATGATTGAACTAGTTTTATTTAATATTAATTTATATTATCAAAATAAATTATATAAAATTTGTATTTTCTTAATCTTTGTGAAAATCTTAAAATTTACTTTAAATAGTACATAAGAGTAAAATCAAAATCATAAGATCTTCATATTTTTTTTTCGTCGGAAATTGGTCGGAAAACCGTCAAATATGTCCGACGATATTTCAGTCCGTCGGAACCTCCGTCGGAATTCGGCATGTTTTCTTGTAATGAGATATCGAATGTAAGTTGCAAGTTGGCCAATTAATTATGAAAACGATAGGCAGATAGGACTTACGAGTAAGCAAGATATTATTAACAAACACTTAACTTCAAAATTTTACAAATCGAGACAGCCAAAACAAATGATTCCAAATAGATGCATGCCAATCTCACTCATCTTCTCTTCGTTACAATTTTAAGAAAGTGCAAGTTGTAATACCTAACCATTTTAATATACACGAGTTCCCAAAAACCATTCCCGGTTTTCACGTACTTTCTTACTCCACGTATTGCAAAATTGTATCGGTTTCTTAGACCATGATTAACCCCAATATTTTAACCGAGATTCTTAGTTTTAGCGAAGAGACGGTTTTTAACTTCTTTAGATTTTAATTAAAAAAATTTAAGAATCGTCTTTTAAATAAAAGAGACAAGAGATGTTTTTTAGTTAAAACGTGTAAGAAACTAAAAAAAATATTAAATCATAAGTTAAGAACTCCGGCTAAGAGACCAGTGTCAATCATGTCTTTACTTTTAACATCATAGTATCAGTTATATAAAAATAATAATTGAAACTGGCACAATTATATATTTCTCGATTGTTTTCATCAATTAAAATTATTTGACCATCGAGTGGATATTTGTAAACTAAAATTGGATAATCGGAGTTCCAATCAAATTTTGATTTGAGTTTATTAGGATTTCGGGTTTACGAATTTCAGCCACATTCAGTTATTATAATAATTTGGTTTGAGTTAAATCGGGTTTAGTTCAGATTTAGTTATGTGTCTACGATCTCATTGACCATGTAATCCTTCGGTATCAGGTACTAATTGGGTTATTGGTTCCAAAAATATTGATTCATACGTGATTAAACTCAATATATTTCCATTTTTTTTCAATAAATTTGTGTATGTGACTTCATTTGATCGTATTGCTGTCTTTAATCTATCAAACTTTACGAAACTCTTTCTTAAACTATATCTGACAACGTCAGACATATCATGACAAATCAAAATCTTATACAAATGAAAATCATACACAATGAAACTTAAACCAATTAAACTAATAACTAACAACTCTGTAAAGCTAAAAATAAATAAATTTTTAAAAGAACAACATTGTTTAAAAGTTAGAACAAAAAATATTTATAATTTAACTTCAAATAGAATTGTCAAAACATAATAATATCAATATTGATCAAATACTACCATAAATATATATATTGAACTAAGTCTTTAAATTATTTTTTAGTACTTGAGTTAATTATTCGTGTAACAAATAATTATTTTAGGCATTCAATATTATTTTAGTATATTTTAAATATATATATGAATTTGGATTGGGTTTTGATTCATTCAGGTTTGGTTGGATAAAATCCATATCCAAAATATTGTATAAGAAGATCCATTCAAATTATCAGGTTCAGATTCATTTTTATTGGTTGAGTTCGATTGAAAATCAATAAGCCGAGCCTATTGTAAACTATAGGAATTCTCAAACAATTTACATATCATCACTAGTTTCCCCTAGCAAATTAAAGAAGGGAGATTATTATACTTTGACCTTTTTATTAGAGCTTACTTTGAATTATGTAATTTATGACACAGAAAAGAAAAGTTGTTGTAGTATATATGTAGGATACTCTATTTATTTATTTTTTATTTTATTTTTATATCAGATATAATTAATTTCCTTTGAATAAATGAAAGTAAATATAGCTAAATAAAATGTAGCAACAATAAGTATATAAACATAGAAATACAAATACAATAATTATATTTGTACAAATACAAATAGAAAATATCCAGATAAAATAATTATTTTTCTTTGTATAAATAACACTACAGTTTTTTTTAAAGCTGAATATATTATGCTATTGCAAATTCAGAGAAATATTGCAGACGATTTTACAATCGGCAATTCTACATGTCTTATGAAGATTCACGTTTGACTACATCACTTGAGTCGCCCTATCAGATCCACCATTGACGATATTTCTTGTGTCATACTGCAAATCTCTTGTAAGCCGTTCTTCACTAGTTTGCATAATTCTTAGAGCAAACGCATCGGTAATGCGATCGTGGAGTTGTAATTTTAATTTTCTATTATTTTTTTAATTTTTTTCTGACTTTAAAAAAAAATAATAATAAAATGACCAATAGCGGGCCGCCACGTGACGTGGAGTCCGCATAAAAGTGGTGAACCGGTTCATCCGCAAGAGTCGGGACAAAACGAGTTCATGAGTTTGTCATTATTTTATTATTTTTTCTGTCTCGATCAGCGTTTGAACTTTGTTATGATCCGACCGTTGCGCTTGCTCTTATGTTTTTGAAAATTGAAACTCAGACCTTCCGGTATAAAAACATTAATAAACTTTTGATCAAACACTAAACCAAGGAGCTTCCACTAACACAACAGTTTTACACCAAAAGAAAAGAAAGAAAAATAACACGACAGTTTTCATTTATTTTACTCGTAGAAGCTTTTTATATAAATGGGGATGCCTTCGGGCTTCTTCTTCCTTGTAAGTTACCACCGCCAGACATAAACACACAGAGTTATACATTGCAAGCTTCGCCGACAAAAAAAACATTGCAAGCTTCATGTAATTCCAACGACTCACCACTTTCTTCTCATCCAAATCAAATAACATGTAAATTGGTTCCATGATCGTCTCCCACTTTCTCCAGAAAGAAGAACGAAACAGAGAGAGAGAGTGTGAGAAGCTATGGAAGAGACTTTCGTGCCGTTTGAAGGAATCAAGAATGATCTCAAAGGCAGACTCTTGTGCTATAAGCAAGATTGGACCGGAGGATTCAAGGCTGGATTCAGGTAAATTAAATTAAATTAAATTACTATATGTGGATATATTCCATTGATTCTTTTTATATGAATATTTCATCATATTCTTAATAGGATTCTGGCTCCCACCACTTACATATTCTTCGCCTCTGCGATTCCTGTCATCTCCTTCGGTGAACAGCTCGAAAGAAGCACCGGTAAAGTTTCCACCTTTATCAATTTCCACCATCAAAGATTTGAGATTTGGATTTCTGAAAATCTTGCAGATGGAGTTCTAACGGCTGTTCAGACCTTAGCATCCACCGCCATTTGCGGTATGATTCACTCTATTATCGGAGGTCAGCCACTGCTTATACTCGGAGTTGCTGAGCCAACAGTGATCATGTATACTTTCATGTTTAACTTCGCAAAGAACAGACCTGAACTGGGACGTAACCTCTTTTTAGCTTGGTCTGGATGGTAAGAGTCCTCTTTGTTGAGTTGCCTTAAAAGAGTAATCATGTGTTGAGAACATTGTTTGAATGTGTAGGGTTTGTGTTTGGACTGCTATGTTGCTGTTTGCGATGGCTATATGTGGAGCTTGTTCCATCATCAATAGGTTCACCCGTGTAGCTGGGGAATTGTTTGGACTCCTTATCGCTATGCTCTTCATGCAACAAGCCATCAAAGTAGTAGTAAACCTTTTTTTCCACCAACGTTTCCCATAAATGTTTGTTTTCATCTCCTAAGGCGTGATTTGATTGATTCAGGGGCTAGTGGATGAGTTTCGCATTCCGGACCGGGAAAATCAGGAGCTCAAAGAGTTCTTACCTTCCTGGAGGTTTGCTAATGGGATGTTCGCTCTGGTTCTCTCCTTTGGCCTTCTTCTTACTGGACTTAGAAGCAGAAAAGCCAGATCATGGCGCTACGGCTCTGGTATGCGACTATCTCTTATGAGCTAGATTCTTTAGTATATCTACTGACTCAGTTTGATTATCTTGTGCAGGCTGGCTGAGAAGCTTAATAGCTGACTATGGTGTACCACTCATGGTGCTAGTGTGGACCGGTGTCTCCTACATTCCGGCTGGAGATGTTCCTAAAGGAATCCCCCGGCGACTTTTTAGTCCCAATCCTTGGTCCCCTGGTGCTTATGGAAACTGGACCGTTGTTAAGGTTCTGTCTTTTACCTCCATGCTCAACTAAAAGTTAAGACTTATAATGCCTAATGAAAACATATTTCAGGAGATGCTTGATGTTCCAATCGTCCACATAATTGGAGCTTTCATTCCAGCGTCAATGATTGCTGTGCTTTACTACTTTGATCATAGCGTAGCTTCACAGCTTGCTCAGCAGAAAGAATTCAATTTGAGGAAACCTTCTTCTTACCATTACGACTTGCTTCTTCTTGGGTTCCTGGTAAGCATTTAGAGAAGAAAACACTTGCATATCTCAATATTTTTCTCTTGGGGGGACTTACTGGTCATAATCAATGCAGACATTAATGTGTGGTCTACTCGGTATCCCTCCATCAAATGGTGTCATTCCTCAATCTCCAATGCATACCAAGAGCTTAGCAACTCTTAAATATCAGGTAATGTTACTACTCACCACTGTCTTATTTCCCCCATGATTTTTTTCCTGAGTTCTGAAACCAACCAACCTTGGCTGTCTCTCTTTTGCAGTTGCTTCGTAACAGACTGGTTGCAACAGCAAGAAGAAGCATCAAAACGAATGCGAGTTTGGGACAACTCTATAACAATATGCAAGAAGCTTATCATCACATGCAGACACCACTAGTCTACCAGCAGCCTCAAGTAAAGAGTATTTCCCTTCTTCTTTTTTTAACCAATAAAAGACAGAACTAAGAATAGCTTCTTTGCATTTGCAGGGTTTAAAAGAACTGAAAGAATCAACAATACAAGCAACTACACTCACCGGAAACCTCAATGCTCCAGTTGATGAAACACTGTTCGATATAGAGAAAGAGATTGATGATTTGTTACCAGTTGAAGTCAAAGAACAGAGGGTAAGCAACTTACTTCAGTCTACAATGGTAGGAGGATGCGTTGCTGCTATGCCTATCCTTAAAATGATTCCAACATCAGTCCTTTGGGGATACTTTGCCTTCATGGCCATCGAAAGCTTACCCGGAAACCAGTTCTGGGAAAGAATCTTGCTTCTCTTCACTGCCCCAAGTCGCCGCTTCAAGTAAACTAAACCTCCACTCTCATTCAAGGCTCTCTCTCTTTTTTTTTTGTGGCTCATTGGTTTCTGTTTATTGCAGAGTTCTTGAAGATAACCACGCAACATTCGTTGAAACCGTTCCATTCAAGACGATTGCAACGTTCACTATTTTCCAGACGATTTATCTCTTAGTCTGCTTTGGCCTCACATGGATTCCAATAGCAGGAGTTATGTTCCCTTTAATGATCATGTTCTTGATTCCCGTACGACAATACATCCTCCCTAGATTCTTTAAAGGAGCTCATCTTCAAGACTTGGACGCAGCAGAGTATGAAGAAGCTCCAGTTTTACCCTTCAATCTCGCAGCGGTAACCCCAATTACTCTGTTTTTTATCTACTTTAGCTTCTTTTTTTTTATATATATACTTGGTTTGTAGCAGGAATCGGAGATTGGATCGACAACTTCGTATCCAGGAGACTCAGAGATTCTTGATGAGGTTATTACACGAAGCAGAGGAGAGTTTAGACACACGAGTAGTCCTAAGGTCACGAGTTCCAATTCCACTCCACTCAATAATAGGAGTTTGTCTCAAGTGTTTAGTCCACGAGTGGGTGAACTCAGGTTGGGTCAAATGAGTCCTCGGAAATAGTCCTAAACCGCCAAGTACTGGGAGGAGTCCTTTCAACCAGTGCTCTCATTGAACTGAGACTATATATTCAAGAAGCTCAATAAGACAAAACCCCAATGAGGCTGAGTGTTTAACTAGTTAATTAGTTTGATTAGTTCTTGAAAAAAAAAAACAAAAAATCTGCTTGAATCTCTATTTAGTTTATGTGTTGTGTGTGTGTGTGTGGGTTTATGCCCCTTACCTGGTGTTTGATCTTGACGCTTGAAATTTGAGTCTGTAAAATCTTATATCATAATATATGTAATGATGTGATGCAAATATGTAAAAGATTCTAAGGTCTTAACGGTAAGCAATGTTTATATGATGGGCTGTGACAATCTTGCTAGTCGCTACATTGTTCATCAGAGAAGAATAGTTGTTACAATGAATTTTCATCAGCAGTACTAACAAACTGAATTTAGATTCTAAAAAGTTAAGGGTTACATGTGCATGATCTATCTACACATGCCAATCAACCGTCAGTAAATTAAACACATTATGATGTTACGCTTACATACATACGTTTCTTTGGTTCATACATGATCACATAATATGGGTCGAAGATGTTTCCTTATATCATGTGAAAAGAGGTGAATTGTAACATCTTGATTTGTGATATATGGAAATGTTTAAAAAAAATGATTTATCTACCTATGATATCAAAATGCACTTATCTTTTCGATCATACATCTATAAAGAACTTCAGAGCTAAGTTTCCTAGAACTAAAGTAGTGATATAATTGATGAATTATCGGAAAGTGATTCGCAATATCTTGTGAATGAGGCCAAATCACGAGAGAAGATCATCTGGTAATTACATGGTCTATAAACAAGAGTTTCGGGCCTTGAAAAAATTAATGCAAGTCCCATTGCATATAATGGAGACTACAGATGTGGAATATACATTAACCGTGAGGGTCGATGCATAACTGACTTAACTGTAACATCTATATATTATATTCAGATGTTGCAACTTGCAAGCAACTACGAAAAGAACATGACCTTAATACCACAACTATAACTTCTGTGTCAAAACTTGAATGTTAAAACATGCGATTATATTTACAACCAGTTAGTTATAGAGACAAAGGTTAGATAACGACAAAATAGAATTAAATTTCTTCTGCTAGTCAAATTATGCTTCTTTGAAGTTTCAACAACACAACAGTTCAAAGTTCAAAAATAAAATAAAACAGCACAACAGTTCAAAATTCAAAAATAAAATAAAACAACACAACAGCTCATCGTGGGCGATGACTCTACACTCAAGGAAACCAACCTAGCTAGAGTTTATTATCAGATTAGGGTTTTGATAGCCGAGATTGCCTCTTATTGTACCCCATTAGACCAAATATCAACAAATTCATTTCCATCATCCACTATCATCAATATCTCAATATCGTTTTCTTAACTTCAATATGTGTGCTATTTATATACTAGCAATACTTTTTTGTGTCATCTTCTTGAGTAATTTATAAAGTTCCAGTTGTTTCATTTTTATGCCGATATAAAAAAAACAAATTTTTCTTTATGTTTCTATTTTTTGTATGCTGGAGTATTGGTGATATAAAATACAAACCATTTTGGTATATATCTTTTTATCAATTACATTTTCATGTATATATTTTATTTGACCCACATTTACAAATTATAAACACAATATTTGTAGAATATGCACACCTAACAAACAATTAATCATGATTTTAATTAGTGCTAGTCAATGATGTTTTTTCTTGAGGATTTTTTTTAACGTTTGACAAGTACTGGAGTTATTAGACTTTTTCACGGAAGATATTTCCACTATTGATTAGCCGACGGATCTTAAGCATCTAGATGGAAGTCTACTAAAATTAAAATAACTAATTGTCCTTTCCACTATAAAAGGTAATGTTAATTAGTATATTATACTCACGAGGCGATTAGGGTAGAGATAACTCATATATCGCTAGAAGAGTTTTAAGTTTATTTATTGACACAAACTGACACAATAAAAAACAAAACCAAGTGATTTATGTTGTATGTATGTAATGTTAATTGTATACGTGCTCGCATTTTTGTGTATAGGGTTATGTATTTCGTGTATAGGTCGCTTATAGTTTATCTACATCGCTTCAAGTTTGGAGACAATTCGTTGGATGGTGTTTTCAAGTGGGGTTTCTTATTCTGCGCCAGTTACATTTTTCTTACTAACAAAATACAATTAGAACTCTTACACTATATAGGAAAGTTCAGTGTCGATTTTTCCTTTATGAGTTGTGACCATCCCCGAACGTGTGAATATTCTTTGCGATGTTATAGTACAGGGAAAGTGTTTACTACTTTTATTCATTTAAATTGAATTGAATTAGTGCCAAAACTTGCTACCTCTTGGACTTGGAAGCAGCGTCATGCTATTCACTGAGTAGGACGTGAAGAGTAGCGCTAAATAGACTCGGTAGTTTGAGTCTATCCATTTTCTTTTTTAGTTTTATTTCATGTAAATGACCTATTGACTGGTAAGTGGTAACTAGCTCACTGGATACCAATCGACGGTAACACTTTCATTCCTAACATCATCTTCCGTCTAGCTTAATTTGAATTGAAACCTACCAAAATCCGCCAGTTTCCTATCAAAGTTTAAAAATTACTAAATGTGTTTATATTTCTTAGATAAACGAATGCGTTATTTTTAAAATTCATAGATTTTAATTTGATGAAAATAGTTTCTTTCAAAATATTAATAGAAAGAACAGTCAATAATGCATGCTATGGATTTCAGTATATAAATACTCGCCTTGAAGTTATATTTAGGGGTAGCAAAATTGAAATCCATCAACAATGTCGGGAAGCAGGCAAGTGCTTCATTCATTTCTCAAGTATTTATAAACACCTACACATGTTTTTGGTTAGTATACACAACCTTTTGCTGATCAATATATTTTGTGAATAAATTAATCCAGCAGATTAGATGGCAAGGTCGCCATCATAACAGGTGGAGCCAGTGGGATTGGAGCCGAAGCCGCTAGGCTCTTCACTGAGCATGGAGCTAAGGTGGTCATTGTCGACGTACAAGAAGAGCTTGGTCTAAGCGTTGCCCTTTCCATCGGCAAAGATAATGTTACTTACTACCACTGCGATGTTACAAACGAGATGGAAGTGGAGAACGCCGTTAAGTTCACCGTCGGAAAGTACGGAAAACTAGACGTTCTATTAAGTAACGCCGGCATCATGGATCAGCCGGGGAGCGTCCTCGACTTGGATCTCGAACAGTTCGACAGAATAATGTCGGTAAACGTTCGTGGTGCGGCTGCGTTTATAAAACACGCTGCACGAGCCATGGTGGAGAAAGGCACGCGTGGGTCCATCATATGTATGACGAGTTGTGCCGCAGAGATCGCTGGTTCGGGAGCTCATGCTTACACGGCGTCGAAACATGGGCTTCTTGGGCTGGTTAGGTCGGCTTGCGGGGATTTAGGAAAATATGGGATTAGAGTTAACGGCGTCGCACCGTATGCGGTGGCCACGAGGATGAATAGCTCCGATGAGGAAACGGCCAGGACGGTGGAGGATTTCTTTTCAGCCACAGGGATTCTCAAAGGAGTGGTTCTTAAGGTTGGCCACGTTGCTCAGGCGGCTTTGTTCCTCGCTTCGGATGATTCGGCTTACGTTAGTGGCCATAACCTCGTTGTTGATGGTGGTTATAGTGTCGTTAAGAACGTGGATTTAGACTTTTCTAAACAATAATCCAGGCATTTCTTTGTCATGTCGCTTTTCTCCACCAATCGGGACTTTTCTTTTGAATAATCTGGTGCTGATCATGAAATCATTATTTATGTTATTATTTTTGTTTCACTCAAGTATAATATAAATAATGATTTCATGATAGTGATACTCAAGTAAAAATAAAATACAGGATCATATATGTGTTGATCTAGGAGCTCGTGTATCATATACTGCGATTAAGCTACGTATATGAATAAAGTAAGAGGAACACATTATACAAAGTTATAACATTAGTTTGTTAACCCCTAATACATTTTTTACTCTCTAAAAATTTCTAAATCCGCGTGTTAAATAATGATTTCATTATAGTTTTGAGCTAGAATTCTATAAATCAGTATACTCATCAATGACCCTAAATTTTAATAGATTTTTTACAACTTACTTAATACTAAGAAAAAATCAACTTATCAAGAAAATGATATTAAATATTAATATTACCAAGCAGAATATGTGTTATCATAGTGGGGGAATATATATCAAATTTTTAGAGAAAAATCTAATTTCTAATTAATAACAAATATATCTTAGATTAAATTTTCAATATATGCAGATTCAGTTTAAAATTTTAATATGTAATTTAAGGAACAAGGATACTATAATGAAGTTATAAATAATAACAAATGAAATAAAGATTATCTACCATTTTAATTACGTTGTGATGGGCTTATAAATTTAGTATATATATGATACTTGATGTTGTATCCTTTGAAGACTATCTAACAATGTCAGGAAGCAGGCAAGTGCCTATCTTTTTCAAACACGCATATTTTGATTAGTCCATTGGACAATCATATATCTAATTATTTACTTGATATATATTTTACAGAAGATTGGATGGCAAAGTCGTGATTATAACAGGTGGGGCCAGCGGGATTGGAGCAGAATCTGCTAGGCTGTTCACTGACCACGGAGCTAAAGTGGTTATTGTTGACATACAAGAGGAGTTAGGCCAGAACGTCGCCGTTTCAATCGGTAAAGACAAAGCAAGTTATTACAAATGCGATATCACAAACGAGACAGAGGTAGAGAATGCTGTTAAGTTCACCGTCGTAAAGCATGGAAAACTCGACGTTCTGTTCAGCAACGCCGGCGTCTTAGACACGCCGGGAAGCATCCTCGACTTGAATCTCGAACATTTTGATCGTGTAATGGCGGTTAACGTTCGCGGTGCGGCTGCGTTTATCAAACATGCAGCACGTGCCATGGTTGCTAGTGGCACACGTGGTTCAATAGTTTGTACGACTAGCGTTACCGCGGAGATTGGTGGTCAGGGACCTCATGGATACACAGCGTCGAAGCATGGGCTCTTAGGGCTGATTAGGTCAGCTTGTGGTGAGTTGGGGAAACATGGGATTAGAGTAAACGGTGTGGCGCCGTTTGCGGTGGCGACGGGGATGACTAGCCGTGATGAGGAGACGGCGAAGCAGGTGGAGGGATATTGCGAAGCCATGGGAATTCTGAAAGGTGTTGTGTTGAAACCTAATCACGTGGCGGAGGCTGCTTTGTTTCTTGCTTCTGATGATTCTATTTATATTAGTGGTCATAATCTAGTTCTGGATGGTGGGTTTAGCGTCGTAAAGCCTCTTTAAAATAAAATAAAAAGTGTGGTTTTGAACTCTCAGCCTATGTAGGCTTAATAAAAGAAAGAATTACACTGTACAAAAATATATATTAAAATTTAATATATCTTTAAGTAATATTCTTTATAGAAAGCTCTATTTTGCTTGGATTGAGATAAAAAGAAATATCAACTTTTAAATAAATAAAAACTAGTTTATTACTTTTGATAATTTTATTTTCATATCAAAGTTCCAATTTTTTCTTTTTGTCCAATTCCATTTGTTTTTAGATCATTAATAAAGAAGATTTTAGTTAATGAACATTATATATTCCATTAAACCCCATTATATTCCATTCCAGAATTATAATATTCATCCAGAAAGATTTATGTATAACAGGGTTAATTTTAACCATGAAAAAAAAATTGACTGAATTAATCTTGTGGGGTTTGATCATGCCAAGCAAAATAGAGATTTTACACTATTTTATTTTATTTTGTTCGTCGTACAGCATTTAGACCACACAAAAGATAAAGATTGTATATATTTAAGCAAATTAAATTTGATAGAGATAACTTTAACAGAATTAAAATACATATTTATAATATGAACAAGTGTAATTATTACTGGTTCGTTTATACCAAGCTGTCAATTTTACACGAGTATACCAAACTTTCAAAACTGCTAGTCATCTCACGTTAAAAACAACCCACAAAACCAAAGATACCAACCAGATAACAAGTTCCATCACCAGTATGTTATGGCGTTGGTCGTTTACTGGTACGATTTCATTTGCTTTGGTATAGTCTTGGTTGCAATCGTTGCGTCCTTGTGGTTTCTGTTGAGCAGAGAAAGGGGTAGCATAGACGTTGAAGATACGGCGCAGAGTAGCTTGTTACCGTCTAGAGCAGGGTCAGAGAGCCTTGGTTTGGCCCGGTTATGGACGAGCTGCTGGGGAGGGTTACATCCTGGTTGGCTTCTCTTCACGCGTTCCATATCTTTTCTCTCCATGGCTGCTTTATTGGCTTGGGACGTCTTGAAGTGGGACGCAAGCATCTTCGTCTATTACACAGAGTGAACGTTCTTCTTATACTTTATGTGGTTTAACCTAAAATCTTGATTCTTAATCCGACCCAAATTTTCATCCTTTGACTTGTGTTGCTCGGTTTTTTAACAGATGGACCTTCATGCTTGTTATGATCTACTTTCTGGTATGTATTAGCTCCTTGACGCTTTTTGAATAGGATTTGATAAATCTCGATTTATCTGAATACATTCATCGGTCTCTCTACAGATGGGGATTGTAGCTTCATTATATGGTTGCTTGGATTATTCCAAGGAGCCAAAATTGGAAGCTGGTGAAGACATGATTGAAAACATGACTGGAGGCAGGGAAAGATTAGGGATTTATGGTTGTTTCATGGAGACAATTTTTCAGGTCAGACACCAAAGACTTTGCTTCATACAGACATCCAGAGACTAATTAATGCTTGTGTTGAATTTGTGTGGCAGACAAGTGCAGGAGCGGTGGTGCTCACGGACGTTGTATTTTGGCTAGTTATAGTTCCTTTCCTGTCGAACACCCACCTTGGCTTAAACACGGTAACAACATCCAACGAATTTCTCAGTTAAAATGGGCATGACTTGCTGGATTTACGGACCTAACCTGCTAGATTTATGCTAAAGCAGTTGATGATCTGCATGCATACGGCGAATGCAGGCTTCCTCATCCTCGACACACTAATCAATAGCCTTGTAAGCAATTTTAAGTATACAAGAAAATTTTTTTTAAGAGACTGGCAAAAACAAATGACTTTATTTATTGATTCAGCCGTTCCCCTGGTTTCGAATGTGGTATTTTGTGCTATGGAGTTGTCTCTACATTGTCTTCCAATGGATCATCCACGCATGTGGTTTATTAACTTGGTAAGCAACAGACCATCTACAATACTACATTCATCCTTGACGAGAATCTATTTCAATCAATCTATTGCATTCTACTCTCAGGTGGCCATATCCATTCCTCGAGCTTGATAGGCCATGGGCTCCACTATGGTATGCAGCTACATTCCACACACAGACTTAAAAAAATCTGAAACTAGTTTAATTTATCTTACAAATGAACAATACAACAAATTCTCAGGTACTTAGGCATGGCAGTAGTTCACATCCCCTGCTACGGAGCTTATGCTGCAATCGTAACGGCCAAGAACTCATACTTCCCCTATCTATTCTCGAATTATTCTCACTAAACCTCTAATCGCGTGTATTAATCTATGATTGTGTAATTAAACGTTTTATCGTATGATTAAGTAAAAAGCATAAACAAAATAACCAAAAAGCATAATATCCTTAAAACATGTTTAACATAAGATCCATAACAACAACAAAAATTCAAAAGCAGTAATCAAAGACAGAGAGAGTGAGATCTAAAACGAGATCTATGCCTCGGCACCTTCCTTCTGGTAAACGTAGGTGAGACCGCACTTACCACAATAGTGACGATCGAAATGGCTAGCCATGAACGTCCCGGCCCCACACGTGGCGTTAGGGCACTCCTTCCTCAGCCTCTGGACTTTCCCAGAGCCGTCAACCTTGTAGAACTGGAGAACGGCGAGCTTCACCTTCTTGTGCTTGTGCTTGATCTTCTTGGGCTTGGTGTACGTCTTCTTCTTCCTCTTCTTGGCCCCACCGCGGAGACGGAGGACGAGGTGGAGAGTCGACTCCTTCTGGATGTTGTAGTCGGCTAAGGTGCGCCCGTCCTCGAGCTGCTTACCGGCGAAGATGAGGCGCTGCTGGTCCGGAGGGATGCCTTCCTTGTCCTGGATCTTGGCCTTGACGTTGTCGATGGTGTCGGAGGACTCGACCTCGAGGGTGATTGTCTTACCCGTTAGGGTTTTCACGAAGATCTGCATCTTTTGCGGCTTGCTTCTGTGTAAGCCAACGGCGGAATGAGAAGGAGAGATCTGTGGTTGTTCTATATGGGTGAGGAAGGGCGCTAGGGTTTTGAGATTTAAATTACGTAGTTACCCTTTTCTGACTATTTTGCTGAAAAAGACGGATGGGCTTCCCGCTGAGAGATTGGGCCAGGGCTTGTAATAACTACTATTGACTATTTGCCAAGAAGAATTGATTTAAATTTAATAACTAAAATCAGAATTCAAGAACCGAAATGAGTATCCAAATTTCTATAATATAAAGTATATATACTAATAAATATTAGTTATTTTTATTTTTAAAAGAGTAGGGTAACTTATGAATACTATTTAAACAAAAACACCATAATAATTTTTATATGATAATAGAAACCCAAAAAAATCTAATGTTTTATCCACAAAATCTATTTTTCTGATTTTTAACTCAAATTAAATGAATAACCAAAACCGAACCGAAACGAATGAAATCCGAAGTATCTTGGATATCAGACGGTTCCTGGATTTTTACCCAAACTGAACCCATAACGGAAAGAACCAAACCAAAACCATGCCGAATTTTCTAAATATTCAAACAAATACTAAACTTCTAAACTAGAAAAAGAGAACCTATTAAGAATCGGAAATGAGAACCGAATGCCAGGACTAAAGGTATCTTTATGAATTATGATCCAAAAGCAGTTCAGACATCCGAAAAGTTGACTGAATATGATCCTTAATTAAAACTATACATTCAAAACCACAAAAAGTATATTACAACATACAAATAAATCAAATATATTTTGTAATCTAATATTATAAAATAAAATTTTAAATTTTCTGAATACCAAAATAAATTATCCAGGCATGCGTGCAGGTCATAATTTAGTAGTCACATTAAGCCAATGGTGTTTACGTCTAGTAGCACATTAATTGTGACTATGTCAAAACTTATGATTTTGGAAAAATGTTTTTAAAACAAGACCAGATCAGTGGCAAACTGAAACCGTGAACCGAAGATATAGCCGAATTAGTTAATGGTAAAATCTAAGGGAAATTAAACTGGTTTATAACCATATCAAACCGTTTAAAACTAAAAACAGGCAAACCATCGTATAAATTTTAAACCAGGTTACATTATTAATTAAAAATTCTGAATTTCAGTTAGACAATTGCTTTTATTTTATAAATAATTTTTCTTTTTATCTATAAAATATGTTCATATATTTTACATATCTAAATTTTAAGAAATAATTTTCTAAGAGATTTTTATAAACTTTCACCAGCGTACTTGTTCGAGTTTTTTAGCTATTTTATAAATTTTCTAAAAATTATAACTATAAGTCGAGACATCATCTCATATATCCCAATATGAGAATATAAATTTCATTATATCATTCACTAATCTCAATACCCTACATCATTTAATGAAAATATGAAAACCTGATTTTATCCTTATTCATTTTTGAAACTAGTTGTTTTAATTTTTTTTTAAAAATCAAAATTTAAAAATATTCAAATTTTCATTATCAACGGGTAACTAGTCTAACTACATCAAAATATGTTATATTGATCCAACGAGTTATACTGAATCTTACTAATTGTACTGAATTTTACTAGTTGTACTTTGAGTTATACTAGTAATACTTATGCAGTTGTACTGAGTTCTATTAGTAATATTCACATAGTTGTTATATTAGTAATATTTATGTAGTTGTACTGAGTTCTACTAGTAATACTCACGTAGTTATACTGAATTTTACTAGTAATATTTATGTTGTTGTACTGATTTATACTAGATTACTTATGTAGTTCTATTGAGTTATACTATTATTACTTATGATTTACGAAACATGAAACATACAACCAAATACAAAAATTATAGATTCATAACTTAATGAATAAGAAACCGACTTCAATAATAAAAAATCCAGAAAAACTAAAACTTGAAGAAAAACGAGATGAACCCAAAATAAAATAAAAAACTCAGATTTCTTCATCAACATTATTTATGTTTCGTCACCTTAGCAGTTTGATTTAAGAACCCTAACTAAAAAAACCCAGAAAAAGTATAGCCCTAACTCAAAAAATCCAGAACATGTGAAAATTATAGATCCAAAATCATTAATTGATTTTGCGTAGAACAATCTCAGGCTGAGCCGCCATCTTCGTTTCCTTCATCTTCTCACTATTGTTTTAGATTGAATTGCAGTGGTTTGTCACAGGGAAATAGAGAAAGAAAGAGAAGAAAAGTTTTGCAGAGAAGAAGATACAAGATGATGCAGATAATTATTTGAATATTTCAGCTATGAAAAACCAGTTCAAGATTCGAGGACGAATATTTTCTAACCGAGATGATGATGCATATAATTATTTGGAATATTCCCAAATACCTTTTTATTTATTTTACTAATTACATTAAATTATATAATTACCCTTTATTTTTATTTTCTATATTTTATTGGTTTTTCTATTTTAATTAAGATTATGGATTTTTTAGATTTAACGATTTATTATAATTTATAGATAGGCAATGAAGCCTAGTGATGTATTCAGACTATGATAGTTAATAAACTAGCTTTTGCTTTATACCCTGAAAGAGATTTGATTCAATTCATCTTCTTTGAGAAGTCTTGTTTAGATTCAATTAAATTCATCAAACAAGAAGTTGGTCTCAAGACCCTATCGAAAGAAACTCTTAACTGATCCAAGAATAGGTCTCTAGAACCCTAAAAGTTCTCGACCAATCAATCTATCATCCGCAGCATCACAAGACTACAAGTTGTAAGAGAGAAGGAAGGACATAATGTCAGAAGAGAGAAGGAAGATAACAAGATAAAAAGAATCTGAAAAGTGATAATCATCGACACTTATTTATTTATTAGGGTCAATGATATTTTCATAATTTGATTTATTCTATGAACTAAAAATAAATCAAAACAAATTAAATAATATAACAAGGATATCCTAATTTTTTGTTTTAGATAGAAGGAAACTGGAGATGATTTCTCCTACAAATGAATATAAATCTAAAGAACAAGTTATGATTCTTTTTTTTTTCACTTTGGCCATGTTTGTTTGTGTATTTGATACATCATCTAGATGTACCATCTGAATGCAAAATTTATATATTGCATCCAATGTTGTTTGCTTCTATAGTTAGTATTGCATCCAGATACAACATCTAGATTTTAAGTTGTTCATTTTTTTATTTCATTATATCTGTAATATTATTAGTTAAAATGACTAAAAAAATCATTTTGCATTTTGCATTTTGCGGAAAACATGTTGCGGATTTTCTTAGAAAATTTAATTTTGTTACTTTTGACGAAAACATACAATTTTTTATTTTGGCGGGAAAACCGTTTTTGAGTTTGGCGGGAAAACATGTTTTCGGGTTTTT
Source organism: Erucastrum elatum (assembly GCA_900406325.1). NCBI lineage: Eukaryota > Viridiplantae > Streptophyta > Magnoliopsida > Brassicales > Brassicaceae > Erucastrum > Erucastrum elatum. Next base: position 4,261 of record OVBX01001794.1, on the reverse strand, counting down.
TTAACGGGAAAATGAGTTTTCAGGTTTTTGCAGAAAAATGAGTTTGGATTTTTTTTGCTGGATACTAATTTTTTTTTTGCGGTTTTGAAGGGAAAACACGATTTTTCAGTTTTGCGGTAAATATATTTTTGAGTTTTGGAGAGAAAACATGTTAGCATGTTTTGGCTGGAAACACGTTTTCAGATTTTTGGCGGAAAAATGTATTTTTCGGGTTTAGCGGAAATTTTTGGGATTTTAGGGGGGGGGGGGGGGGGGCACATTTCAGATTTTGGCAGGAAAACACTTTCCTTTTTGTGGAGGTAAATTCGTCTTTCAGTTTTTGGAGAGAATGAGTTTTTCAAGTTTTTGCGGAAAAACAGGTTTTTTGGGCTTTGGAAAGAAAACATGTGTTCTAGTTATTGTGGGAAAATATATTTTTCGATTTTGAAGGAAAAAATATTTTCCAGTTTTGGTGGGAAAAGTTAATTTTAAATTTTGGCTGGAAAACGTATTTTCAGGTTTCGGCGATAGCACACATTTTCAGGTTTAGGCGGAAAACACACATTTTCAGGTTTTGGCATGAAAATATGTTGTGGATCTTGGAGGGAAACATGCTTTTGGGTTCGTGTGAGAAAACACTTTTCGGTTCTTGCGGATTTTGTTGTAATGGACTCTTATGCTTTTTAGATTTAAGTAATGAAATATTCAGTGACAAAAAATGTCCAAACGAAGAATATTTGAATGCTACTAGCATCGAGATGCATCACCTGGCTATATAAACGAATATGGTCTTTATTTTGTATTTTAATTGATTTTTAGTGAAGATAAATTGACTTATCGTTTCATGTATTATTTGGGTTATTAGTTATTTTTGTGTGTTTATTACACAATGGAAGATAATTGATCAAATGTTTCATCTTCTAAACTTTAAAATTATGAAATGTTTTGGATGATATTTTTATTGAATTTATATACCTATTCACCGAATATTATATTTATAAATGTCAGATTAATTATGATATTATAATTATTTTAATAAATAATTAAATCTGATTAAACTCAGTTAGACCACATTGAACCACGAACAAAGATTTTTGTTGTTCGGTTACCGGTTAGATTTTACAAACATTGTTTTGGAGGAGATATTTCAAGAAATTGGTGTTTTTCTTTCCCTAGCATATCATAGCACTAAGGTTTGTACAGATGACTCTTATTACTACAGAAATGTCAAGGCTTGGCAAGTTGTATTGACAGGAAATCAAGGATCTTTTCATGATATTCTTCATGGTACACTGTTTTAAAAACAATTTAGTCAATACCAGAAAAGATCTAGAAAATAATATAATGTGTGGCACGATAAAAAATAATAATATATATAACTAAAATATTTAAAAATTTAGTGAATTGGACCTTTTTAATTACATTGAGCATTATTATTGGAGGATCCTTAAAGGTTCTTAAGGGGAGAGAGGACCACAAATCATCAGCACCAAAAAGGACCAAGGGGGAGAAGTCGCTAATTAAAAAACGTCCTTGCTGCGTTCTTTGCACTGTTTGCAGGCCCCACGACATGTGGCAGCCCGCGGTTGGTTAATTTGTTTTTAAAGCAGAAAACCAAAAAAAAAAGATTTTAAGGACCCCAAAAACGTCCCACCGGTAATGATGCTTATAGTGACTAAAGTTTTTTTATCTTATTTTAAATGATACAGAGTAAAGTATTTTTTGATAATTAATTTTTATAATTTGAAGTCTTCCTCTTAAGCAATGCTATAGATTATATACTGCATATAATAATTACAATCTTTATTCCTTTCATTTTTATTAATCTAAGTATTGAAAAATTAAGATAATAGAAATAATTATTAGAGTGAAATTCGAATAAATTATAGTCTTACTATGAAAAAAATTATTATTAAAAAAGAAAGAAGTTTATAAAGAAAGAAGGAATAGTTTTATGTATTAAAATCTAAAGAAAAAGGAAAAAAATATTGTATAAAATGGTAACAAAGTGTGTAGAAAATTGAGGAAACAAAAAATAGTTTCAGGTGACAAAAAAAAAGAGGAAAAAAAAAGATATTTTATTTTAACAACATAATTAAGAATGTTTGAAAAAGAAAATAAAGACCATAATATAGAGACTCAAACTTGGGATCAGCTGGGGGCACATGAAGCCACTTAAACCAAATGAGCTGGACATCTTTTTCTCTACCTAGGATCCCAAGAAAATAATAAAACAATATGTGGCATGTGTCACACCCCTGCCCAAGGTGGTCCGCGCTCCCCTGGTCAATACTATACTATGGTAACTTGTTTTACTTCGATATCCATAACATCCCAAGCCAAAAATTAATAAATATTACATTCTATAGGCGTGAAAGGAGCACAGCCAGGTGATGTCTTGTCTTGGTATCAACGAATTGCAGTTGGAGCTGCAAGAGGGCTTGAGTATTTGCATGAGAAAGCAAACCCTCGCATCATTCACCCGTGACATTAAATCCAGCAATGTCCTACTCTTTGAGGACGATTTGCCAAAACTGCTGAGTTTGATCTCTCTAATCAAGATCCTGATATGGTGGCCCGCCTTCATTTAACTCGTGTTCTTGGAACTTTCCGTTACCACGCCCCTGAACAAGTTTAGTTGCCTGTGAAAGAAAATGTAATACTGTGGGCTCTCAAGTCGCCAATGCTCTTCCTTTTTTCGTGACAAATATCTGATGACCGGAAAATTGAATTCCAAGAATGATGTATACAGCTTCGGGGTTGTCTTACTCGAACTCCTTACTGGTCGAAAACATGTTAATCATAGATTACCCAAAGGCCAGAAAAGTCTAGTCGCATCATGGGTACTAACTCCTCTCAGTTCTACACATCTTTTTCAAATAGCATGATTGTCGATTCCAAAATTTTCTACTTATGCATCAGGCAACAACTAAACTGAATGAATACAAGGTCAAACAATGCATTGGTGCAAGGTTACACTATCAGAGAGCGTGACCTTGTCTTACATTTATTTGCAAGGTTACCTATCATAAATTTAAATTATTTTAAGCATGTCCACAGCTTAAAAACGCCACAGTTTACTCGTTATCATCCATTTCTATCTCAAAATAGTCAAACCCCTTTAAGAAACAACAATTTAAATTAGCAAAAACATATAAACATCTCTATATATATGTACCCTTTCTTCTTCATTTTTTCTAACTAATCCTTTCCAATCCACGTCCAAGTAAAAACAACAAAGAACCAAAAAAGATGAACACTCCAATAAAACTCACTTTTCTCATTCTCTGCATCGCCCTAACCGCAACCGCATTCGTAGTCCCAGCAAAACGAGCTGATGTTACACCAGAACACGTTAAAACTGTCGCAGGAATCTGCAGCGTTGTGGAAGACAAAAATCTTTGTAGCATAACCTTGAAAACCGTCCCAAGCAATGACCCAGCCTTCTTGGTCCGTTACTTAGCCACAGCCGCAGAATCCTCTGTTAAAAAGGGTTTGAACTTCCTCTCTGGAATCAAACCAAAGTACAAAGGAAACGCATTCGCCACAAACTGCATCACCGGTTGCGAAAAACAGCTAAACAACGCCTTGGAAGACTTTGCAGATTTCTGGAAAGCCGCGGGAGAAAACATAACCAGCATGGCTGATAATTACTTCACATGCAAGAAGAAGATGACTTCCATCTTCACGTACCAATCGACTTGTCTCGATGACATTTTTGACAAAACGTTGTTGAAAGAAGTTCAAGGGGGGATAGGACTTGGGAAAAGAATGAGTGGTGAGTCAGTGGATGTGTTCGCTGGAATGGACAAAGTCTTTAACACTTTAAACATTAAGACCAAACTTAACCAGCAAGATACCGATTCGTTGCTCCCACCACCTTTGTCGTTTTACTACCATTGATTTATTTATTAACATACATATTCTTATACATATATAAAAACAAAGAAAAATGGGCATCGACTGGGTTTTCTCAGATATTTTAGGAATCTTGTAAGGGTTCCTTTTTTGATGTATATTTGTAATTACTATGTTATGGGTGATAATCATGTATGGACCTCGTGGTTGGAAAGGATATGGGAAAAATGTGATTATTAACTAATAATAATAAACTTAATTTATTATATTTCTTTTATGTATGTGTATACACACAGAAAAGCTACGGAAATGTTTTAAATAAATCATTTCTTTAAATAAAAGTTACGAAATTACCTAATATGATTAACATATATATGAAAATTTATGATTATGAATCATATACATATACATATATATATATATA
>OVBX01001793.1:0-23581 GCA_900406325.1 Erucastrum elatum | reverse complement strand
ATTATAATAATTACTATGTTTATTTTTTTTCACATATTATGGTTTCTGAAACCTTTTTTTTAAATTGCCAATACTTTGAATTATAGTTTCTGAGATCTTTTTTTTTAAATTGCCACTTAAATATGTCATTATTAAGTTACCTTAATTGTACATTTACAATATATATCGATTAGTTAAGCACGTATATTATATATTAATTACATACTATGTATTTTTGGCAAGTTTTGGCCGATGGAAAAAAATAAATCAAAAAGAAATTAAAAAAAAATCGACCAATAAGATTATAAGAATTAATCCGAGAGTAGCTTGTATGATCGCCACGTAAGCAGAAATCACTAAAGTGACTTCTCTTTTAATGTATAAGGGGATACATGCGTGGCATAATTAGAAAAGGGCTAGACTCAATGTATTAATTAGTATCTCAACTCGACATTAATATTTACTAAACATATGGCAAACATTTAGTTAAACAAAATAACAATCATTTTAGATATACAAAACGATTGTTTAAGTGTCAGCAAGCATATACAATCGTTTTGACAAATTCGGGTGTATATATACATGTATTGTACTAGCCACAATTTTATACACTAATTGTGAATACGATGAAAAAGTAATATTTTAGTTTATATATTTGTAATACATCATGGAAGTCACCTTCTCTCACGGTCTGATCAAAAACAATCGATTCAAATAGAAAATGAATTAGTTAAGTTGAATTTTGTGAAATCAAATCGAACAAGCCAACCACGACCATCGTTGCCTGGATTGACTTGGTTCACACTAGCTGTATAAATAAAAGAAAATAAGTGAAAAGAAAATGGAGCTGTCACTTTAAGCCGAGACGATCACAGTGTCAAGCCACCTCAGCAAAAACAAATTTAAATCATAATTAATCCAACGGCTGATTATCATTAATTAAATTTTAATTTATAGTTAACAGTACACGAGGGAAAAGGCTGTCTGACAGCCAGGTCACGTTATCTTTACCTGTGGCGGAAATGATTCGTGTTTTTATTTTTTGAATGGCCGAAAAGAAAGTTGGACGGATAAACCCCCGCCTATATTATAAATTTCAACATCTTTCTCCACTCTTTGAATTGTCTTCTTGTTCACCTGCCATTTATTATCACCGGCGAGAAGAGAGAGAGAGAGAGAAGGAAGCTTAAAGCGGAATCTTCTTGGTTCCAGTTTCTTCTTCTTTGATCCTTTTCTCCTTCAAGGTATACTTTCTGGATCTACTTTATCTGTTGGATCTAGATGTTGTTTTCCTGAATTTGGTAGAGATCTGGAGCTTGAATTTGGATCTATGAACTCTCTTTAGTCGTTTGACATTCCTAGAAATCGATTTCGGTTGATCGGTCTCGAACTTGAATTTGAATCCATGGACCAACCATCAATAACCGTTTCGCATTCCTAGAGATCGATTTAAGTTGACCGATCATCTTTTAGCTCTCGATCGAGTCACCAGGATTTGTATTGACTTTGATCTTGATCTCAATAGAGGATAGATCCAGATTCAGATCATCTGGAATTCAATTGTAAATATCTGAACTGTTAAGGCTAGATTGAAATCTCAACTGTTAAGTATAGTTGAAGTTTGAGAAGCGATTTAGAGAAGTTACATCATGAACCATGTACTCATCATCATCTCCTTTCGCTCTGAATAGTTAATGGATTCGATTCTATTTCCTCATGAACTATGCTCTGTTTATGGATGTACTGAAGTTGCAAGAGTATTGTTTTAGGATTTTATGTAGTGTCATACGTTGAACTCTTGAAGCTATTTATGATTGATTCTTGATTCAGTTAGGGTTCATTTTCACATAATTTCAACTATTTGTTGTGTTCAGGTTATAAAAAATGGCTGAGGCTGATGACATTCAACCCATCGTCTGTGACAACGGTACCGGAATGGTCAAGGTTAGTCTCTTTACTCTTTTTCAGATCGGTGGATGTTCTCTTTTGCTTTACACACTAAAGTTTGATGATACACTCTTGTTGTGTACAGGCTGGTTTTGCCGGTGATGATGCTCCCAGGGCTGTTTTCCCCAGTGTTGTTGGTAGGCCAAGACATCATGGTGTCATGGTTGGGATGAACCAGAAGGATGCCTACGTTGGTGACGAAGCACAGTCCAAGAGAGGTATTCTCACCTTGAAATACCCTATTGAGCATGGTGTTGTGAGCAACTGGGACGACATGGAGAAGATATGGCATCACACTTTCTACAATGAGCTCCGTATTGCTCCTGAAGAGCACCCTGTTCTTCTTACCGAGGCTCCTCTTAACCCAAAGGCTAACAGAGAGAAGATGACCCAGATCATGTTCGAAACCTTCAACTCTCCGGCTATGTATGTCGCCATCCAAGCTGTTCTTTCCCTTTACGCCAGTGGTCGTACTACCGGTTAGTACATTCGTAAGCCTCTCTTTGTACTATCATTTTGAAACTGAGAGCTGATTCTCTCTCTCCTTTTGAACAGGTATTGTGCTTGATTCTGGTGATGGTGTGTCTCACACTGTGCCAATCTACGAGGGTTTCTCTCTTCCTCACGCCATCCTCCGTCTCGACCTCGCTGGTCGTGACCTTACTGATTACCTCATGAAGATCCTTACCGAGAGAGGTTACATGTTCACCACAACAGCAGAGCGGGAAATTGTGAGAGACATCAAGGAGAAGCTCTCCTTCGTCGCTGTCGACTACGAGCAGGAGATGGAGACCTCCAAAACCAGCTCATCCATCGAGAAGAACTACGAGTTACCCGACGGACAAGTGATCACCATCGGTGCTGAGAGATTCAGGTGCCCAGAGGTCCTGTTCCAGCCATCGTTCGTGGGAATGGAAGCTGCAGGAATCCACGAGACAACATACAACTCGATCATGAAGTGTGACGTGGATATCAGGAAGGACTTGTACGGTAACATTGTGCTCAGTGGTGGAACAACTATGTTCTCGGGGATTGCAGACCGTATGAGCAAAGAGATCACGGCACTTGCGCCAAGCAGCATGAAGATCAAGGTCGTTGCACCCCCGGAGAGGAAGTACAGTGTCTGGATCGGTGGTTCCATTCTTGCTTCCCTCAGCACATTCCAGCAGGTATGTATTGACATGATGTTTCTATTTCTCTTCTATTTTTTTTACTAAAGGAGCTGATTATATCTATGTTTGTTGTCAATAGATGTGGATCTCCAAGGCTGAGTATGATGAGGCAGGTCCAGGGATTGTCCACAGAAAATGCTTCTAAGCTGTCTCAAGGAGAAGGCTAAAAGCTGGGTTTTATGATTTTTTTTTTTACATATTTGCTTTCTCCATTTGTTTGTTTCATTTCCCTTTGATTTCGTTTATGAGCACTTGTGTGTGACAAACTCTCTGGGTTTTACATTACGTCTGCGTTTCAAGAAACCGCTTTCGCTTTGCATTTTAGTCCATTGTTTTGTAGCCCTGAGTGATCAAATTGATATGCCTCTTTATTCCTTATTTTTCCATAGTTTCTTTGAAACTGGGAGGAACCTTTTCATTGTTCATATACAAGTATTGTATGAGATAATATTTGGCGTTTAACTGTTACCTTCACCTTGTTGGTATCAAGAGTCTGAATGTGAGGCGTTATTGGTTTTCCATTTACGTATGGAAAAAACTTTGTTATGAGTTTGTGACATTATAGTAAGAATGTTAGTTAGCTAAAGTCAGTTTTTTTTGAACTAGTAGTCTGTTTTTAAAGATAGAGACGACACTGACCTTTCATTTTGAAACTCGAGTGTTTATCTCGAAGCAATTCAACACTCATCCACAAAACTTCATTTTTTTTTTGTTCCACAAGTAGTTTACCTTTTTTTAAGAGCATTCATATTAAATATCACATGGATGTCAGCTAAAGTCAGATTTGATTGCACAATATACATTAACCACTTTTTTTTCAAAAAAAAATAATATATATATATATACATTAACCACAACAATATAAGGGCATCTCCAACCCATACACCAAATTTGGTGTGAAAAAAACACCAAATTTAATGTTTTGGTGTTTCACTTTATTTTTCATCTCCAACCACAAACACCAAATTCCACACCAAAAAGAATATTCTCTATTATTATAATATTAAATTTAGTTTGCGGTTTATTTTTAATAGTTTTGATAAATAATTATTGTTTATAAAACTTATTAATTAATAAATAAAATATAAAATTACAATTGATAAAAAAGAAATATTAATCAATAATTTGAAAACTGAAGAAATTAATTGGAATAATTTATTTAGTTTTGGTAAATAATAATAATTAAGTGATTAATTAAGAAAGATATAAGATTACAACCCGTTTAAGAAAATTATGTAATTTTTGTGTATTTGATTTTAATTGGTAATTTTATGTTTGTTTAATTTTAATTATGTAATTTTACGTGTTTTAATTCTAATTATGTAATTTTATGTGTGTTTAATTTTAATTATGTAATTATATTTTTTCATTAATTTATTATTTTAGTTGATGATATTTATTTGTATTTTTAATTAATTTGCTTCTTTATATATGTTAAAAGTATAATTAACTGATATGTATTCATTTAAATATATTATTTTAAATTAAAAGTAAGAATAAAAAATTATTTTGAGTTTTGGTGTTTTGTGAACAGTGTTACTTCAAATATAGTGTAACACTGTTCGCAAAACACCAAAAAATTATTTATGCTGTTGGATTTGCCGTTCGGTTGGAGAGTGAAGCACATCATATTTGACGTTTTGCCGTTCGATTGGAGTTGGCCTAACAGACCACACTAACCACAAAATTCTACTGCTGTACCACCAAACCATTCCAAGCATGTCCTCGTTACTATTGCTTGATAATCCTTATATATAATCTACATTATAATAATCCTTTCACATGATTTACATTATAATAATGCTGCATGAATTTCAAATTGATCTTGTCAACTATTATCTATCAGTACATTAGGTTTATACTGTTATATCTAGGTTCCTCAACAAGGATTTGGGTTCGGATCTAAATCGGAATTTTGGGTTTAGTGTTCAGCTCCATATACCTCATTCGGTTTTCATTTATGTTCGTATCAGATTTAATTAACACACTCAGGAGTTCTACATATTTTATTTTTTGAAATTTCGGATCCAAATTTTATGTTACATTCAATTAATGATATTTATAATTCAGAAAATCTGTAATGCAAAATATCATTCTACAGAATCCAAATGATACTTTTATTGATTGCGTTGGATACTATTTTGGATCCTTCAGTTCAAATCATATCTTCTATATATATTATTTGCGAAGTGATTTCGCCACGTGTCTTCTCTACAATCAGTTTCACAAAAAATGATGATATGACTTCTAAAAAAATATGACATGGATTATTCCATATATTGTTTATTATATTTTTGGTAAAAATTTTAGGATATGGTAATAACTCATATATTACATTTAACATTGAAAAATATTTTTGGTAAACTTTTTTAAATATGGTAATATCTCATACACCATCTATAGAATAAATATATTCATATATAAAATACAAATCTCAAAATGTTATTTTATTTTATTTTCTATAATTATACAATTTGATTATTAAAGCTATCACAATTGCTACATTTTAAAAAAATATTTTTAAGTGTAAAATCATTATTTTCTTATATATCTACAAATTTATGGATATTGTTTAGTTTAAATTTTTGATAATTATACAATTTATATCATTTTTTAGTTTTATTCAAATTGATCTAATTTGTGAAAAATATAAATTGAGTTAATATATTTAGCCAATATAAATACATTTAAAAAATAGATTTCTAAGCGTAAAATCATTATTTTCTTATATATCTACAAATTTATGGATATTGTTTAGTTTAAATTTTTGATAATTATAGAATTTTATATCATTTTTTAGTTTTATACAAATGGATCTAATTTGTGAAAAAATAGATTGATTTAATATATTTAGCCAATATAAATAGATAGAAAATACTATCTAAGATTATAATTTAAATATATACATATATATTCTTCAAAATTAAAAAAAAAACAAAATCGCCCCTATATATTATTCGAAAAGTGATTTTTTACATGTTTTCTCTACAATCAGTTTCACAAAAAAATGATGACATGACTTCCAAAAAAATATGACGTCATAGATTATTCAATTTATTGTTTATATATTTTTGGTAAAGTTTTTAGGATATGGTAATAACTCAGACATTATATTTAACATTGATATTTATTTTTGGTAATTTTTTTAAATATGGTAATATCTCATACATCATGTATAAAATAAATATATTCATATATAAAACTATAAATTTCGAAACGTTTTTTTTTAATTTTATTTTCTATAATTATACAATTTGATTATTAAAGCTTTTGAAATTGCTACATTTAAAAACAAAATAGATTTCTAAGCGTAAAATCATTATTTTCTTATATATCTACAAATTTATGAATATTGTTTAGTTTAAATTTTTGATAACTATACATTTAGAATCATTAGTTTTTAGTGACATCCCCTAAGCTACACAACTGTTACAGCCTGGAAATCAGGGTGGGCAAGATGGAAGATGGAAGCTTGATGGATTGACCAAAAAGATGATCAGGTGGGCGATATGAATGGAATTCAAGTTATAAACCTGAAAACAAATGCAAAACAAATGAGATGCGAATTCTACTAAGATAAATAAATATAGATAGGATGGAATTAGGCTTCTGGTCGTGTGATACTCTCAGCCTAATCAGCTGATGATTGAAGTGGAATGAGATGGAACTTTGCTTGCTGGATGTGTATCACTCTCAAGCTAGGCAAACGAATGGGATGGAAGGAATGGTGGATTGAGGACGCCACAAAGATCTATGGAAGGGATCTTTGATAAGTCAAGGTGCTCTAGAGCTGCTTCACACACACTCAAAAGACTTAGAACAATAGTTTTAAGAAAACTAAAAAACTGAATATTTCATGTACTTTCAAAGATGAGTCATCTACAATGAAACAAAGACTAGAGCTTTATAGGGTCGACAAAGACAGACTATAACAGTCATAAAATGACAAAAGGAAAGAAAATAAATCGAAATAAAAGTCTTGGATGAGAAGGCTTTGATGGCTCCATGAAAACTAGCTATTAGCTTGATTTGTGGTCTTTGAAAGGAGATGATCTTGTATCTTGATATCTTTTGGATGTATCCAGGGTTTAGAAGTCTTCCTGATATTTCTCTAATTTGATCTGATGAGGAATATGGCCGTTGGTTTTGAGCAATAATCTGTAGAAACTCATTCAAAGAAAATAGTGTAAATGCTGCCAAATAAAGAAGGTTGGAGTGAATGAAGATCCGCCTGATCTCCTGGGTGCTGGTGCGCCTGAGAATGTCTTGGATGTCTTATGAATGGTTATAATGATCTCCTGGTTTCCAAAAATATGTTTGGGTCGGACCAAATCGAAGTGGTTGGCAACTTTCCCAAATTAATATCGGTTTGGCCGGTTTTGAAAAATTGATTGCATCTTGATTTTCACTTGACTAATCCGCCTGATCCTGGGCTTTCTGAATAGCTGAAAAATCCCTATTGAATCCCCTGATTGAATTTGTAGAAGGCCGCTTCGTGGTTTGACTGAAATCCACTTCAAAGGGCTGATACTCGCAACTGGATGGGCTGGTGAACCTCCAGTTTGTAAAATCCATAACTCCTGGGTCCGTTAATATTTTTTCTGGAAATTCCAATTGGACTATAGTCCGTATTGAGTGTAGAATCCATGAAAATTAGTGTCATGCCAAAAAGCCTCTTGGTTGTCGAGATATACGCCTTGGACTGGACCTATGTTGTTGGTATCACCTAGATGGTTGGTTTGGATGGTTTGGTAAACCTCTGGTTCAGATACTATTTTGATGGCCGCATCACCAACAGTCACCTAATTTTGAGAAATACACTATCGTAACCAAAATATTTTCTAGTTTATTTTTATCATTTCTATTTTCGTTATGTTGTGTGGCTTTTGTGCAGTGGAAAGTAAAATTTTAAATGAAATTTACTCGATATAAAAGCCAAATAAGAACTTTTTACCATTTCATGATTATTTATGAAAATTTATAATACATGCAATTCGTAACTTTCCATTTTCTAGATAAGAATGATGTGAATCATGTTTCTCCAATTAATAAGAGGCTGCAACAGAGACTAATATACCATGGCAACAAGAGACAAATATACTATAACACTGAAGAATTGATAAGGAAAAAAGTGACGTTATGAAGACTACATCAGTTACAAACTTCAAAATCTAGTTATGGTCTTAATTACATTATAAATAAATTGGATTTAAAACTAAAGTAAATCATGTTTAATTCAACATCGAATTAAGTTTGGTTACTCATGCCAAGATCTACTATGGTCGAACACGGACAAACATGGACGCGGACACCATCTCCCATTCGTATCTCTCATAATTCTTCACCCCTCCGAGAAGCTTCGCATCGTCGGTGAATTTCCACATGTCTTGCTTTCTTTATTTTGCTCGCCGCTCTCTCTCTCTCTCTCTGAGAAAAAGATGAAATAATTATTTCTCAAAACACTTTGATTTACTCTCAAGCAACAACATCCCCTATTTAAAAACGCGTGTAACAATAGCTGTTTTTTAACAATAACTAGCTGTTAAAATACAAACCTTTCATCTATCCGTTATTTAATTACATACATATTTATTCATTTAAATTTAAATACAAATTATACTTCAGAGCGCTAAATAATACATTAAGTAAAGAGCAAATTAGTCCAAAAACAATGATAGATGTCTATATTAGTGAAATGCCAAAGAACAAAAGTATGGCGACCAAAGCTGTATTCAAAAGACAATATCACCCTTGACGCTTCATGTCTCTTGTCACAATTTCCCTAGCTTCTAAGGTTTGTGTTCTGACACAAAATATTCATGTAGATATGGAAAGATTATAAAAAGATTTGGTTTAGATTTGCTAAGCCTTATCTCTCTAAACAAAGAGGTATAGAGCCGTGTTCAATCCAAAACCACATCTTTTTTCATTGTCTCTGTCTTATTTTTCCACCTTCTTTCTTTGTTCTTTTTTTTTTTCTACTGAATCTAAATAAAAATGAAGAAGAACATGAATGTTTTCTAAAATTATTTATATGTCCTTCAACATATCTTGTTCCACCATCTTTACTTCTTTCAATGGTGTAATTTGAGCTCTGAATATTTCTCCTTTTTTGTGTGTGATTTTTGTTGTTGCAGGGTCAGATTCACGCCTCATGTTCTTACCGTGAGCACTGAGATATCTATCTACCTTCTTGATTTTTTTTTCTTATTTACTGCTAATTAGATGTCTTCTATCTTCTTGAATATGCTTATAAAAGCTTTTATTTAAAAGATTTGTTGAATTAGTGGTGTTAAAAAAGTTGTGTTGAATTACCATGACCTTTGTGTTCCACTGAAATCTTAGTTTTTCCAGTTTTGTTCATGTTAGAGAGGAGAAGGGTCAGTCATTGTGTCCCATTTTGGCGAGGGGAGAGGAATGACAGCCTTAAGCCAAACATTGGAAACAACACAACTAGATGGGAGGGGGGGGGGAGAAAAGTCGTATGAGGGATTGAGACTGATGAGGGTGTAGAGATTTCTAAATCCAAGTGATACATATGTATATAATCAAATTTAAACAAGAATGTCTTTTGGTGTGGTCCTTGGTAACGAAAAAGCTTAGCATGGTTAAGTTTATTTTTAGGTGGTAAATTTTCATGTAACCCACGAGTAATTGTATTTATAGGACCGGTTACAAAAAATCGTAGCCTTGTTAATTTTATTCTTGGTTTGATAATATTTCATGTAACTGATAAGGAATAATTTTATATAAAATCGGTTACGAAAGAGCTTAGCCTGGTTAAATTTATTTTTAGTTTGATAATATTTTTTGTAACTGATGTTAGATTGTTTTTACATAATATGAGGGATTGGGACTAAATCCAAGTGATATATATGTATATAATCAAATTTAAGCAAGAATGTCTTTTTGGTGTGGTTCTTGGTTACGAAAAATCTTAACCTGGTTAAGTTTATTTTTAGGCGGATAATCTTTCATGTAACCCACAAGAAATTGTATTTATAAGTTCGGTTACAAAAAATCTTAACTATGACATATGAAATGAACGAGTAACATTGACATATGAAATGAACGAGTAACATTAAGGCAATGTTTTAGTTAATTGTGACAGCTAATATTATATATACACCTTTAAACAATAAGTTACTTGAGATTACACCCAGAACCCAAATCCAAGTCATCAAACTCTAAACTCTAAACCCAAACCTTAGTCACTAAATCCTAAACCCTAAATCCAGTAGTAACCCTGGAACCCAAACCTTAGTCATTAAACCTAAACTCAAAACTAAACACTAAAGCCAATAGGAACCCCTAAACCCAAACCTCCACGTAAGTGTAAACAAATTATCGAGAAAACTGATTTCTTATAAAATTATGTAAGATAGTTAACCGGATAACTTGTCATGTCACCCTAAACGATAATGTATTAAAGTTCATCTTAACCAGATATTGTTAGAATTACTCGCCAGTTGTAAATATTGGCTGGTTAAATAGTTTGACTCCATATTGAGGGTGCATACATTTATACGAATGAAGATCTTAAATGTGACATGTGAAATGAACAAGTGTCCCAACGGCTGAACAAAGAGGCTAAAAACAAGTTATACATAACTTTTGCTAATATCACTATGCACAAAAAGATTTCTAACTTATCATCACATATGGATCATTGACAATGAAACGGATCTTTCGCATAGTCTTCAAATCTTCAGATAAACCAAGGAGGCGGTTGAGCTGGAAATTTTTTTTCTTGGGTTTTCTGCAGGATTTGGTGGCTTGAAGGGAAGACCTTTATTTTGGTTCAGCCATTTTGTAGAACACTTAGTTTGCAAATTCTTAAACCAATATGAAAACAATAGTCAAAGAACAAAAAGAGTTGATCTATATGAAAACCTCCAAAAGATTCTACTCGAGAACTGTCTTGTTTCAAATTCAAAACCCAAAAAAGAATCCTCTTCAAATTCGAACAGAAAGACAAGAAGAATAAAGTTGAAGACTTTAAGAAAACCTAGTTACTTTTTAGGCCTTAATCGCATGGAATCAAATTTTCGAGACTCAAATTGTTTCGTAAAACCACCAGTAATTGATATGCTCCTTCTGACACGGTGATATGGTAATAGATCTTTGCGTATCTTAGAGCAAGATGTGGTCTACTGCTATCTCTTAATAAGAGGATTATGATGTAGGGGCAACATGATAAAGAGACACCATGAAGAGTTGCAGTTAACAGTACCATTGGTATATTGCAAATATCGGGTAAGTTGGTTGGTAGGGGATCTAATTTCTCTTAAGTAAATGACTACGTGAGCCATGTCATTAAATTAACTGAAATTGTTCACAAATTCACTGGGAAAAGTGCCTATTCCAACCTGAACAATTTGGATCGTGCCAAATACAACCTGAACTAATGGTTAGTACCAAATACGACCTGAACTCAACTAAAACTTTAAATACCTACCCGAACTTTTTAAAACGTGCCTAAATCTACATTGAAATATTATTAAAAAGTTGAAATTATATAAATTACTATTTATTCATCGTATTAAATTTTAAAACTTTGGTGATAATTTTTTCTGATTTACATAAATACATAACATTTTTTTACTTATTATATCTTCAATAAGCTTATATCTTACTAAAATATAAATAATAAAATATTTATAATTACATGATCTTAAATATACTTAAAATTTTGAAGTTATTTATAAAAATTTCTTGTATAGATGATTTTTATTTTTAAAACTTAACTGAATTTTTTTTCAAAATTATTATATATTTTAATATTTTGTTCAATTTTGAAAGGTAAAAGGTTCAAAATATAAATAAAATCAAAATTTTTGAACAAAATATCAAAATATATAATAATAACTTTGAAAAAAATTCACTTAAGTTTTAAAAATAAAAATAATCTATACAATTTTTTTTTATAAATAACTTCAAAATTTTAAGTATATCTAAGATAATTTAATTATAAATATTTTATTATTTATATTTTAGTAAGATGTAATTTTATTGAAGATATAATAAATAAAAACATGTTATGTATTTATATAAATCAGAAAAAATTATCACCAAAGCTTTAAAATTTAATACGATGAAAAATAGCAATTTATATAATTTCAATTTTTTAATAATATTTCAATGTAGATTTATGCACGTTTTAAAAAATTCAGATAGGTTTTTAAAATTTTAATTGAGTTCAGGTCGTATTTGGCACTAACCATTAGTTCGGGTTGTATTTGGCACGATCCAAATTGTTCAGGTTGGAATATACACTTTTCCCCAAATTCACTATATATAACATGTGTGACTGTGTGTAGTGGCAAAAAAATCTTATCTTGATTTTGCTGTTTGTTTGCATCTGACACAGTTTCAATTTATCTCCTTTTAAGGATTTTTAATGTTTTTTTCTAAATTCTTTTTTTCCTCTTCATATCTATACTATTATTTGCAAAGTAATTTTTTGCGACGGTGTTAAAAGTTAGAGTGGTTGATATTGATACTACCACTATTGAATTTTTATATTTAATAAAAACAAATTTATATTAATCATATTAACACTTTAAAAAATAAGATAATTTTTATATATTGTGTTGTTATCTTAAAATAATTATGTCTACACTGTTATTTGCGAATTATCAAAACAAATTTATACTAATAATATATATTTTTAAAAAAATAACATAATTCTTATATATTGTGTTGTCCTTTAAAGTTCACTAAAACATAAAGAATAACTAGATTCTGACCCGCCATTTGGTATCTTTTTTGTTGTATTTTCAATATAAAAATTGATAATTTTTTGTTTTAATTACATAAACTATGACATGATCAAGTTTCAATTATGCGGGTTTGTTATAGTGTGTACAGTATGACGAAATTTAAAATGTATCACACAACCGTTTTATGTTTATAAATAAGTTTCAAACTTGATCATGTCATAATTTATATAATCATGCCTACAAACCTACTATTCGCTCCAAAAAACTGAAAGACCCATTAATTAAAACCATAAAATCGACATCATTATTTTAGTAAATTAGTGTACGAAAGAAAGTACATCTAAATGTTGAAATATACCCACAAAACCGAAAGACAATAATGCAATTAATGAAAAATTTTAGTTAATCATATCATTAATGACATTTTTAAAAAATTTTAACGTTTCATTAAGGAAAATTTTTAAAAAGCGAGGGTACTATTTTAATCGTTTTATCTACAACTGGATCATAAGTCTTTTGTGCTTAAAAAGTGCGGGTATATAAATTGTTGATTATTTCTATAAATTAAACATAAGTCATATGATTTTTAATTATATAATAAGAAATTTTATAGTGGGTACATTATGAAGAAATTTTTATTTTACAATGTCTTACACAACCGTTTTATGTTTCTAAATAAGTTGAATAATGGTTGTATCTGAAATTTGTACTTGAGTAAGATTTTATATTTAACAATTATATTTCCCATAAAATATTTCAAAACATATAAAGTGGCACATCTTTTTTATTTTTAGTTTTGTGATAAAATAGTAAAATCATTTAGTTACAAAATAAATATGTAATATTAATTTTTAAAATTATTACAGATTTTAATTTATTGTTATTATCAAAAATGTTTATAGGCTATGAAATAAATTATATATAAATAGAACTCATTTAAATGTAATACCCCCAAAAATCAAAAGACATTAATGCCATTTATAAATTTTTTAATTAGTTATATCATTAAGAACATTATTGAAAAATTTTAACGTTTCATTAAGGGCATAAAATGAAAATGATCGCATTTTAATGATATTGCTATTATTACGTTTTGACCATTTTCTCGTACTAAATACATGGTTAAAGGTTTTTAATTTATTCATTCCCATTACTAAAATATGCCAATCTAATTTCGTTTTGCTTTAAAAAAAACATTTGTCAATCATCTTCACAAATCCACAACAAACCAAGTAATTCTAGCTTCTCTATTACAAGGACTAATCGGATCTTTATTCAATAAACGGGCCTTGTAAATAAAAATATGGATTAGTAAACTGGGCCGTAGGTAGGATTGACAAAAAGGAAGAAACAGTTTATAAAGTAGTATCATCGGGTATATTTTACTTCTTCAAATCTAATCTTCGTCCCCTTCCCCATCGCTCATCGTCAGGTCCTCTAAATTAGGGTTTATCGAAACAGAAAGAAGAGTCGATTAGCTTCTTCACTTACTTCTTCGTCGTTCTAACTGTAATCGTAACTCCGAAGATTCCAAGATGGCTCGTAACGAGGAGAAAGCGCAGTCGATGCTCAACAGGTTCGTCACCATGAAAGAGGCGGAGAGCAAGAAACCAAAGGAGCGCCGACCTTACCTCGCCTCCGAGTGCCGAGATCTCGCCGACGCGGACAAGTGGAGGCACCAGATCATGCGAGAGATCAGCCGCAAAGTCGCCGAGATCCAGAACGAAGGACTGGGAGAGCACCGCCTCCGCGACCTCAACGACGAGATCAACAAGCTGTTACGAGAGAGATGGCACTGGGAGCGGCGGATCGTGGAGCTCGGAGGTCCGAATTACAATCGGCACGGGGCCAAGATGACGGATCTCGAAGGAAACATCATCGACGTGCCGAACACGAGCGGGCGGGGACCTGGATACCGTTACTTCGGGGCGGCGAAGAAGCTTCCGGGAGTTAGGGAGCTTTTCGAGAAGCCTCCGGAGCTGAGGAAGAGGAGGACGAGGTATGATATTTACAAGAGGATAGACGCGAGTTATTATGGATATAGGGATGAGGAGGATGGGGTGTTGGAGGGGTTGGAGAAAGATGCGGAGGGGGAGATGAGGAGGAGGGAGGTTGAGGAGTGGAGGAGGCTGGATGAGGTTAGGAAGGAGGCGAGGAAAGGGGCGAGTGAGGTTGTTAGCGTTGGTGCTGCGAAGGAGGTTTTGTTTGAGGAGGAGGAGGATGTGGTGGAGGAGGAGAGGAAGGAGAGGGAGAAAGAGGAGGAGAAGGAGAGGGAGTTTGTGGTTCATGTTCCTTTGCCTGATGAGAAGGAGATTGAGAAGATGGTGTTGATGAAGAAGAAGATGGAGTTGTTGAGAGAGTATGCTAGTGATGATTTGGTTGAGCAGGAGAAGGAGGCTAAAGCCATGCTCAATATCCACAGATAGAAGAAACAACTAGGTGATGATTCTATCTATAAAGCTTTTAGTTTCTTCTGCAATACTCTGACTTGACTTGATAAGTCTATATCAAGTACATTAGCTTGGAGATTGAACGATCCTTCCTTAGTAATTGGTTGTGTTCGGGAATATTAGTAGGTACTCTAATGGACTGGGCTTAGATTTGCACAAGCTGTTATTTTTAATGGACAATACACATCTTTGCTTGGTGTAGTATAACTGCAAATGATCTTCTTTTCTATTGTATTGTTTTGTTGAATATGTGAGACTGATAAATCTTTATACCTATCAGATTAAATTCACTCGGATGCGCCGTTCTGATGACAAACCATGTGCTCAACCTAAAGAAGCGATGGAACGAAGTGAGGGGGACATAATGTTGGAACAATGAGACATGGAAACAAACTCGTATTCTCTTATGCTAGTTTCTACTTTTATATTCTGTCTGTATTTTAATTTCTTTTGTGGGTCACAGAATCACTTTTTACTCTTGATCGCCATCACTTTATGGATCGGATCTCTTCATCCTTATTAGAATTAGAACCAAAATCCAGTCTTTGGTTTGAAACAGATGCAAAAACATAAGTTGAACGACCCACTAGCATTTGTCCATGTGTTAGCAGGCAGAGTTGACAATCTTTACTATTCATCTCAAATGACTTGTGACAAAAAAACAAACTCCATTTATTAAAAACACCGTTGAGATGAGATGTATGTTGGATATTGTAATGTGTCTAGAGATACGAACCACACCCACATGTTCACCTACTCCAATCTCCAAACACACTCTCTCTCTAGTACGCTTCGTCTCTCTTCTCAGTCCTCCAATGGCGGACTACGAAGACGAGATCGACCAACAGAACCAACCATTCATCCCCAAAGAAACAGCTCTACAAGCTCTAAACACCATAATCCAGCTCCACTTCGAGAAAACTCTCGAGAAAAAACGAGCCATAGACCATCAGAAGAAGAAGCTCCACAAGCTATTCCAGCTCTTCTTCATCTTCCTCGCCATCATCTTCTTCACCCTCTCCCAACCCTCGGGCCGTCTCCACTGCCGCCACTGCTGGGCGCCAATCGTCCTCCTCTCCTTCTCCCATCTCTTCTTCTACGTCTCCGTAGCTCAGACCCTCCGCTGCATCAACGGCTTCAAGTACCAGCGTCGCTGCCACAAGCTCACTCTCGGCCTCGCCACACACAAGCTCCGTTTCATCAAGTCACGCATAGCCGCTGGAGATTTCCTTAGTAGTGGTGGTGGTGGCGGAGAAGACGAGGTCTCAGCATCGGCTGCTGCTTGGGATCTGGAGGTTCCGTATCAGGAGCCACCGGATAGCTACTTTGGAAAGTTTAAGAGAAACTGGGCTCTCTACTTTGGGTTCTTGATCCTTCTTTACACTTTCATGATCTCCTTCTCTGTAGTCATCCTCTGTTTCTGATAATTTATCTCTTAGAGTGGCAATCTCGTTATTTTTTTTACATTACCCTTCTGCTTCTTTATCATTCATTAGTCTTCAGCTTAGATGGGATCACGTAAAGTTCGAAACTTTTCATGATTTGATTCATAAGAAGAAGAGACAAAGGATCACTAAAAGTCAGAAGCTTTTCATGATTTGATTCCTTTTGATTCATAAAAAGAAGTCTTGAGCTACATTGCTCTCTTGTTTCATCTCATGTTTCAAACACTAGCAGATACATTTTAGCATTAAATAATCAATTAATCACAATCAAAAGATTCTATCTTTCTTTCACACAGAAACAAACATAAATGCACAACGGTCAGAATCTGACAAAATAAAAAGAGTTGTAAAAAGTTTCATAAGGAAACAAAACATAAACAGAGAACGGTTTGGTTGTTTGAATCTAAAAGCTAAGTCAAAGCTCTTTGTCTAAAGAGTTGTTTTGTTTTGTTGTTAGCTCCTCCTCTCCTCTACTAATTTCGTCGCTGCTCGTACTCGTTCGTGTTTCCATACTCACTGCTTGCACCGTACTCTTGGCTGTCCAACGCTGTTTTCCTGATCTTCCTCATGTCCGCACTGTAAGTGCTCGAGTCATAGTCCGAGCTCGATCCCCTCGCGAGGTTAGAGCCCTGTCCAGGTTTCCCTCCTTCGTTTAGATCGTCCAGTGATGCATCTCCCTCCAGAGCTCGAACAATCTGTACAGAATCATCATTGAGCGACTCAGAACGATTACCCATTTTTGATATGATTCATTTCGACTTACCTGGCTCATCTTAGGCCTGCGTCTAGCTGAATGTCTAACAGCTGCAGCAGCACAAGCCACCATTTGTGCCATCTCATTAGGCTCGTATTGGCCCTCGAGGCGTGGATCAGCTAGTTCACTGTAGTCCCCGTCTTGAGCTGCGTTTATGCATAATGGTCTTGCCTGTTTAAGAAAGTAAACAAAGTTTGTTTAAATCATTAGGAAACAAAGACTACAGAGGAAAGTTGGTGATGATTGGCACTGACCCAATCGGCCAAGCTGTCTTCCATTTCACCAGTGAGATCAACAGGTCGGCGTCCGGTAATGAGCTCTAGTAGCATCACTCCAAAGGAGAAAACATCTGATCTATCTGTTAGTTTCCCGCTTGACGCATACTCTGGAGCCAAGTACCTGCCATTTGATTCTTGCTTAGGAAACAAAATTCTTGAATGAGATCTTTCATTAGCTTGTTAAGTGTTTTCTTTATTACCCAAAAGTTCCCATGATACGAGTGGACACATGTGTATCGGTGTCCTGAGATAGCTTAGCTAACCCAAAGTCTGCAACCTACACATTTGAGCCAGTCCAGTTATAAATAAACAAAGAAATATCACATTGTTATTCATGATCATATAAGCATACCTTGGCTTCAAAGGATTCATCAAGAAGAATGTTTGAGGCTTTAATATCTCTATGAATGATTTTTGGATGACCTGTTTACACAAAGTCAAGTTTGAACACATCTCTTAGTAAAACCTAGATAGGATTTAGAGTTTTTGTTTTGACTCACAGTCTTCATGTAAGTAAGCAAGCCCTTTAGCTGATCCCAAAGCAATCCTGAGCCTTGTAGTCCAATCAAGAATAACACCACTTTTACCATGGAGATGAAACTCAAGCGTGTCATTAGGCAAGAACTCATAAACCAACATCCTCTGCCCTCCTGCAATACAATAACCAACAAGAGACACAAGAAACCGATGGTGAACTCGACTGATGATGTCAACCTCAGCCTGAAACTCTCGCTCTCCTTGTCCGCTTCCTGCTTTGAGACTCTTCACAGCGATCTCTTTCCCATTGGGAAGTATTCCCTTGTGAACATACCCGAACCCACCTTGCCCTAGCAATCTCGCTTGAGAGAAGCCTTGTGTTGCTGCAGCTAGCTCGTCGTAGGTGAATGTGCTCTGGTTGAAACCTAAGGCTACTGAAGGGTGTGGTGGTGGTAGAGCTGGACCGTGTGGGCCTGAGAAGTTTGAGCTCATGTCGCTGCTGTTTAGGCCGCCTGAGACGGGCATTGGTGGCGACGGTTGCCAGGTTCCAGGAGGCGGTGGAGGAGGTGAATTCGTCCAGTTGTTATTCCCAAAGTTCATTACATGATCGCTTTGGTTGTTGTATTGTTGTTGCGGTTGTTGGTATTGACCACTCCCACCTAAGGTCAAAAAAGTACTTAGTTTTCCTCTTTTTTTTTCTTGGCTGACGAGAAACAAGTTTAAATATTTTTATACTAGAGATTATAATATTTTAAAAAATGTAAAGCTCTTCCTCATAAGCCAGTCCTCAATCTCATGGTATATACCATAAATCAAACTCAAAAAAGTTGCAAATGTGGTTTGAAGGTAAGAAGATTTTGATGGGTTAGGTTATTAAAGTCAATTAGCTTGGTGCACAAGAAACAGTTCTAAACAGGGAAAAGCTAGGGTTAAGGTTAGAGACTTGGTGTTGTTGACCAATTTCAGACTTACCGTTGAAACCATTGCTTGCATAGTAAGGCATTTGATTCTTCTTCTTTTTCTTACGACAACAACAACAGTAGCAGAACAAGATGAAAACAAGAAGCAACAATCCAGCAGAAGCTGCAATTCCTATAATAGCACCAGTGTTGGGTGTATCGTTACGTGATGATTTGGAGCCACCACGGCTTGATTTAGGAGGAGAGAGAGATTTCGATGAGGGGGGAGAGTTACGGCCGGAGTTTTTAGAAGGAGGAGGAGGCGAACGGTTGTTGTTGCTTCCTCCGTTATTGTTTTTGTTGTTGTTGCTATTATTATTATTCCCATTGTTGTTGTTGTTGTCATTGTTATTCCCCTTGTTGTTATTACCATTGTTGTTATTACCATTGTTGTTGTTGTTATTGCCATTGTTTTTGTTACCATTATTGCCATCCTTGTTGTTATTGCCATTGTTGTTGTTGTTATTGTCATTGTTTCCACCACTATTGTTTTTGTTGTCATTGTTTCCACCATTGTTGTTGTTGTTACCATTGTTTCCACCATTGTTATTGTTGTTGTTGTTGTTGTTTC
Source organism: Erucastrum elatum (assembly GCA_900406325.1). Lineage (NCBI taxonomy): Eukaryota > Viridiplantae > Streptophyta > Magnoliopsida > Brassicales > Brassicaceae > Erucastrum > Erucastrum elatum. The sequence goes on along the minus strand of OVBX01001793.1, from coordinate 3,827 downwards.
CTTGTTGTGAGTCTGAAGAAGGTGGTGAAGGAGGGGAGGAGGAGTTAGGAGAAGGAGGAGATTGCTGTTGATTGTTGTTGTTGTTGTTGTCGGAGGAGGGAGGTGACGGCGGTGAATTCTGCGAGGATTGCCCCTCATCCGCCATAATCTCTTTTGATGTTTCTTTTTAAAAATATTTCTTTTAATTATCTGGAAGCTCTCCCCTTAAGATTTTCGTAAGAAAGAGATGAAAATTGAACAAAGAGAAACACAAAGAGCTCATTGTGTGTGTGTGTTTCCAAATTCTAATTTTAAGAGATTTTTTTTTTTCGTTTTTTTTTTTGTTTTCTTGATATTCTGAATGGTTAATTCCTAAGAATTTCCTCTTTTTTGTAGGGTCTATATTTGGGGTTTTAATACAGCCATGCGGATTATGCACCTTCAGTTATATTTGCAAAAAGAACAATTAATTACAGTGAAAAAAATACTTTTGCTTATTGAAAAACAAAATGATTGGTTTATTTACCAAAGAAATCAACACATGAAAATTAAACAGCTGGTTACAAAAGGAAATTGAAAAGGGCAAAAAAAAGAAAAAGAAGAAATGCTTTCGTTGAGAGTTGAACTCAAGACCTCCCGCTTACTAAACGGGTGCTCTAACCAACTGAGCTACGAGAGCTGCTTGCTCATTGTAGATTTACATATATAATAATTACTATAACTACACGAGGAACATAAAATGATTCTCTTTTGGATATATAAAGACAAAAGAATAGTCACCTAAGAAATTACGAGACAGATCAGGAACAGCTTAGACTCCTCCTCTTCTTCCATTAAACATACCACTCATCAGAGATCGTAGAATCTCTCTTATCGGTTTTAGATCCGTTTAACCGTTCCGATTCGATGCCGTCCCGTAGGCGTACCCTCCTCAAGGTCATTATCCTCGGCGATAGCGGGTTAGGTTTCTTATATATATTAGTGTTTTCCGATGAGTAATTGGGGTTTAGAGATTTAGGCATGATTTGCTGATTGGCTGAATTGATGTTTTGTTGTTGATCAAAGATCACAACTTTAGCTGATCTAGTCGTCTCAAACGTTGAAATTTTCAACTTTGAGTTCACTTTACCACGTTCTTAGTCTCTCTACAGGTTCTTCTCATTTTAATTTATGTTTTTTTTTAAATGTTCGACTCTTGATTGATCACCATGTAATTCGCATGTTCTTGCCTTTAAATTTTTATTTTGGGAGAGTACTAAAAGATATGTGCTCAAAGATCATACTGGTTTTGTTGAAAATGAAACAGGATCATGGTGTTTTTTTCCGTTGATAGATGTTTTTTTGATGTTATCTTTGTTTGAGTGAAACTAAATTTGAAACTTCTGTGATTTTTGCAGGGTGGGGAAAACCTCTTTGATGAATCAGTATCCTTCTTTTGTAGATATGGAAAACTAGAATGTTTTTGGTCTTGTTATATGAATTTTGGCTGGCTCTTTTTTACAGAGTTGAATGAGTTTGTGCTATTGTTTTCGGTTTAACACGATTAACTTTTTTAGATATGTTAATAAAAAGTTCAGCAACCAGTACAAGGCCACCATTGGGGCTGATTTCTTGACTAAGGAAGTCCAGTTTGAAGATCGGCTTTTCACTTTACAGGTTCGTACTTACTAGTCTGCTTTACTTTGTTCTTTTTTGAAGCTAGTTGTATGTGCTTACTGCTTAGCACAATGGTGCTGTAGTTTTATTCTATAGAGAGTTTTTTATTTACTATGCCAGATATTGGTTTGAAAAACGTTAAGTAATAGGCTTACCTTGCTCGTTAATCATGCTATCTATGTTTAGTGTTGACATATAGTTTCATGGTAGTGCTGGTGATCTACTTAAAATTTTGAATTAGACAAGCCACTAGGATATTTTCATGTGGTTCTAAATAGCGTTGGTTGATATTGTTATCCAAACAAATAGGGATTGCTTCTCATTTCACAGTGGTCAACAGCCTTTCACATCTGTAGGAGGCGGAGCTAACCCTCTTTGCTTGAACAAAGCTCTCACTTGTTTATGTGTGTTTTCTGTCAATGGGTGGGTTATTACAGATCTGGGACACAGCTGGACAGGAAAGGTTTCAGAGCCTTGGTGTAGCTTTTTACAGGGGTGCTGATTGCTGTGTTCTTGTATATGATGTCAACTCCATGAAATCATTTGACAATCTCAACAACTGGAGAGAAGAGTTTCTGATCCAGGTACACATTTCAATCTTTTTCTCACCTCTCACAATAGACAAAGCATTAACGCAATGTCCCTACTTTACAGGCGAGTCCATCGGATCCAGAGAATTTTCCATTTGTTCTTATCGGAAACAAGGTGGACGTGGATGGTGGAAACAGCAGAGTGGTATGATGTGTTTTTACTGAAATTCTCCATTCTGACATGAATGTCTTTGAGATGTAACACTAGTTTTAATTTTATAACAGGTGTCAGAAAAGAAGGCTAAAGCCTGGTGTGCTTCAAAGGGAAACATTCCCTACTTTGAGACCTCTGCTAAGGAAGGCACCAATGTAGAGGAAGCTTTCCAATGCATTGCCAAGAACGCGCTGAAGAGCGGGGAAGAGGAAGAGCTGTAAGTTTCTAAACCATACGTTTTTAAAGTCCGGAGTTTGGTCTTAACGTTATCTTTTGTACTTTTATGTAGATACTTGCCAGACACTATCGATGTTGGGACAAGCAATCAGCAGAGGTCTACGGGGTGTGAATGCTAAGGGGAGTGTCTCTCCCAGATGAATGCTTGTGAGTTCAAACAACTGTGGAGCGCGCCTCTCCTCCCGACACATCTCTTCTTCACCAGTTATCTCTAAACTCTTATTATGTTACATGCTGTAAATTTGTTTCTTTTGTGGGCTAAAGAGAAACCCTTCAAAATGATTTGACTTGTCTTGCAAGCAAGTACTTGTGTTATATTTTAAAAAGAACATATTTCCTCCCAAGTTCTAAAAACACTAAACGAGCTCAGTGTTTGTTTTGTCGATCTCAACCTCAGGGTTCAAACTCGAACTCTTGGTGTATTTACTCTTAGAGTCTCTCTGAAACCACTAAAAAGCTCATCTATATCCCAAGTATCCATCCTTGCCTCGCGTCTCCTGCAAGAAAGTATAAAAGAAAACCCAAGCACCGTCGCAATCCCTTCGAGCAAATGAAAAGAAAAGCTCCTCCCTCATTCCTTTAGACATCGGAAGAAACGTAATTGTGTTGCTAATCTACTCAACCAAAATAAATAGTTTTGTGCGTGTGTGGCATTTGAGACCGTTTAGCAAGGACGAAAGACAGAACAGAGAAGAGTACAATAGACAATAGTAAGAAGAGAACATATATCAATCGTTTGATTTCTTCATAGATATGTCATTTGAGACCTTATATCAGGGACGAAAGACATAACAGAGAATAGTACAATAGACAATAGTAAGAAGAAAAAATAGAAACCAACAACCAAGTTTGAAAATCTTGAAACCATGTGTGGAGACGTTACATTTGTATCAAAAGAGATCAGAGGGATCGTAAGCGCTTTCATCTAGTATCAGGAAAATATCAAGTATTTGAAATAGTGGGCTTTATTGGGCCGAGTTTAGACTGTTAAACTTACGTTTTGAAACTGAAACCGACTTAATTTGCAGGATAGACAAAAACTTGATGAGAAAGTTAATCGCGTGCAATATACAACCATGACAGTGGAGATAAAACCACCTTCTGATTGAAAATGTATCCGTTGCCGTTTAATATGCAACGTTAAATAAATGCGTGTTTGAATTTAGAGAGAGGTAAATGATTCATCCACAGCTCTTCACCTTTTCTAGGGT
>OVBX01001792.1:0-23595 GCA_900406325.1 Erucastrum elatum | reverse complement strand
GTAGAGCGTATAATCGCTGAGGAATCGGCCCAAATCGCCGCGTTTTAGAACAGGGGTTTTAATTCATCCGATCCGATTATATTTATGGTTCATAGTTTAATCCGGTCTGACCGCCGCGTAAGTCTGAATTTGATAATTGTGAGAAAAAGTAATATATATATATATATATATATATATGTATATTGACATTAAAAAACTATTCTATTATTCAAACAAAATGTGGTTTGGGAAAGTAGACTGAAATAAAACAACCTACATAAGAAAATCTCTATGGAAATATACTTTATGAGCTCGTTCCAACTCCAAGGTGTTTAAAGATGCAATAATATGAGGGTCAGCTATTATCTAAAACAAATTCATTATTGGATAAGCATATGTTGTAACACTTAGTAGTTTGGTGTCAAGCTCTTTTTGTGCAAAATGATTAAGTCTAAAATGTCATTTCTGTATGATTAGTTCCGGAAATAATCATATTACTTAGAGGTTGATTGTTTGATGATTTTACATTAGATTTTGGTTTTTGTTTTTCTAAAATCTACTTTTTAGCCAATCAAGATTTTGGAAAATAGACAGCAAAACTTAAAGACCAGAAATAAGCATTGGCCAATGAAAAGGATAGGTGCTATATAAATTTGTGGTTAGATAGGTTGATTAATTGAGTGGAATAAAAGATATAAAAATGAACACTAATAGGTGGGCTGCTTAAGTTAATCACAACAAGAAGGAAGGGCATTCCAGTAAATAAAACATCCGTATACGTACGTTAAGCAGCTCCCTTAACGAATCGCTTTTGTTTAATCTAACCTCTATATATATGTAAGCTCTTCTTCCTCATAAAAACAATACACACACAACAACATTTACAACAAAGAACATTTTAAAACTTATTCAATCTTTTCTCTTTTGTTTCAGTTAAGAAAATTTTAAAAATTTGTTAGCAAAAAAGATATGGGAAACAGTTTACGGTGCTGTTTAGCTTGTGTACTTCCATGTGGAGCTTTAGATTTGATCCGAATCGTACATCTCAATGGCCACGTCGATGAGATCACTCGTCCAATGACCGCCGGTGAAATCCTTCAGGCGAACCCTAACTATGTCTTAAGCAAACCAAGTTCTCAAGGAGTTGTACGTAAGATCATGATCTTGTCTCCTGAATCTGAGCTTAAGCGTGGGAGCATCTATTTTCTTATACCGGATACTTCCTTGCCGGAGAAGAAGAAAACAAAGAAGAAAAAGGATGTCCAGCGTAGGAGAAAGACTCTTGGAAACGCCAACGACATCAATACTAATCACATGGTAAGTACTAATAAGGATCTTGATTTGACGTTGTGTGAGAAATATTTGGAAGATGTTATGTTGTCGTCATCGAAGAAGAACTGTTCGGCCGGTAAAGAGAATCGTCACCGTCGAAGACATAGTCGGTCGGCGTCGGTGTCTATGTGGCGGCCTCACCTTGATAGCATCTCTGAGGATTTAAACTAGTGTTTTTAATGTTTTCATCCTTCGTTAATTCTGTCTATTTTCTTAATTTCTTATTTCTTTTCAGATCCGGAAATAGATTCTATTAACATCCCCGGAGGGAATATTTTCATTTTTAAAATTTATTTGGTATGTGATTAAAAAAAAAACTTTTGTAATGTACTAATGTGGACAAGATCTATGTTAAATCGATAATCTAAATTTTAGTCGCCCGTGGCAATAAGATCATATGGCCTTTTGTTTTAAAACACTAAGTATATGTAACTGGATCTTAGGACAGGAATCGAATTGTAATACAATCACGGATAGAATTCCCAAATACAAAACAAAACTTTTTTTAAACTCGAACAAGTAATGCGAAAGGTAAAATCGTGTGTGGGTGGGTACGAAACAATCAATATAGTTTGAGATTCACTGAAGAAATTAATATTTGGGTTGAGATGAAGTAACTGATAGTTAAATGTCAACTAATAATGAATCTGAGTACGTAGTTAAACTGAAACTGAATTCTAGTATTGGACCAACTAGTTAAACTATAAATGTGACGACTTTCTTTTAAAGTGTGGTCTTAACTAATTATAATGTCAAAATAATTTGTGAAACCATTAGAAGAACGGCATGTTCAACTCTAATGCAACGTATTTAGACCCGTTTGTTTGGTTTTAAAGTTTCGGTGGTTAAATATAAATATTGTTGATAACTTTTTTTTTTTTTTGTCACGGAAATATTGTTGATAACTTAGTGATAATAATACGAACTCAACGCGGCAATTTAAGGGTTTAAAGAAAGAGTGGACCAATCATGCAGGTTATCACATGTAGATGTAGCCATATAGGTGGACCAATCGTAAAGCATTAATTTGAACTGCTAAACAAACCATATGGTTCGTATAATATAAAATTAGTTAATATTATTTACTATATATAGACAAATTAATAAACGCCTCAATAATTATGCATAAATGAACCGATAACAATTTTTTTTTTCAAAAAACTAAAAGTAAACTACGACAAGATATTTTGTACCTTTCTGTTAATTTTCTTTTCCACCAAAAGAAATTGGCAAAAAGGAAACTACTGAAAATATAGATGGTTTTGAGAACATTCTATTGACCTTCTCTTGAGTATTGATTTAAACTGAAAACAAGTTGAATATGTATTCTAACTTTAACTCAACTTTGATACCTCTTTTTTTAGTTTACCTTTCAATGATAATAGTTTTTATAAATATCTTAAATTTATTATAAAAGCAAAAATAACTCCCATAAAAAAATCACCAACTAAATACTAAACCCTAATAATAATCATTAAACCCTAAATATAAATGTTAAGTATTTTATAAAAATAGCATCCAACTTAGTGTATTTCAAGCAAAATTTCTTGTATATCTTATGTTCAATATTTTAAAATTTGGTTTAAATATACTCCATCCGTTTTCGAATAAGTGTCACTCCACACTTTTCACACAGATTAAGAAAGTTGTTAAAATATATGCAAAATATTATTAATTATACTTCTTTGGCCAATAGTATTTGAGATAAATAAAATTATTTATAAAATCAATACAGTTTGCAATTATTTTCAGCTGAAAGTAAGTATAATTTTCATTGAAATTGTAAAGTGACACTGTTTATAAAACAAAAAAAAAGATAGAATAACACTTATTCAAAAACAGAGGGAGTATAAGACATGACATATTACTTTAGCTAAAGTTTAGAGCTTAAATTTTTCCAATCAAAGAATTATTACTACCATTGACAATAATATCTAAACTTGTTAATGAGAGGCTCTGATTCAGAGAAATGAATCGGCAATACATTAAAAACATTGAATATAAGCAGAAATAGAACTCTAAACATGTTGTGCAAATTTGTCTGCCATTATGTTTTGTGTTTTTGGTATATGTTCCCAATCAAAGAATTATTTGATTAAGAGTATGAAAATTTATTTGCAAAGATTGTGTTTTTGCTTGCCAGCATTATTGGAGGAACTTAAAAGGTTATCTATAAGTTAAGTAAGAAAGAGAACGAATAGGAAAAGTTTGAAAGCTGGCGAGGGCATCTGATGTGGACCATGTGGTGCCATCACATGGATCCCAACCTTTACGTCCAGTGTCTCCTAAACACCCATCTATTGTGTTTCTCACACCCATTTGTTTTATACAAAACTCAAAACCATTTTTTCACATTTTAGATGTTTAGTACCCTTTTCAATAACAAAATGCTAGTCTTTGTTACGTGTTAGGACTTATCTCTGAACGAGATCACGGGAATGCTTATTTTGAGTAACATGTTGTATTGTTTATTTGAAAAAGTAACATATCGAATTGCTATGAGTGGTTTGAGAATTTAACTTCAGTAAAATAATTTGTGTTTTGTCTTGGAGACAAATGATAGTAGAGTTAGATGACTCTAATATTATGCAAATTTTCTTAAAGTCTTACATGTCAAAGTTCTTTTATTCATGCGAAATGAATGACATGTCTTTAAACAAATTTTCTTAAAGTCTTACATGTCAAAGTTCTTTTATTCATGCGAAATGAATGACATGTCTTTAAAAGATATATGTAAACTAAACATTACGATAAAGAAATGCACATAAAAGATGATTAAACTGTGCTAAAAGTTTATATCTGAAACTTTACAAAATAAGTATATACGATAATAAATAAATACAAGGACACAAGAAACTAAAATAAATACTAACCACCACTCTGCACAACACAACGTACTACTTACTGTGTTACAAACAAATAAACAAACCGTAATGAGCACAAAAGATAGCCATAGTAGGTATTTCACCAAATCCTATAATGTTAATACTAGTGACTTTTAAGTCCCAAGAATGTATTGTTTTCATGAGCGGCGTAGCGAGGTTGGGACATCGTGGTTGTGTCTTCCTTCATAGGTAGTGAGAACCGCTCTCTCGTCTTCTGCGGATCTTTCTACTTGCTTCCTCACTCCACAACCTTGGTGTGTGCACTTGTAGTAGCTCCTGTCATATATAACAAAGACGATTATAGTAACATGAAAACAACTTCTTAGGAAATCAAGAAACCAGTTAAAGATTAATAACCTTGGATTAGTATTTCCCTTGACGACTTTTTGACCATACTTCCTCCATCTAAAGCCATCTATAAGAACATCAATTTCACTTATCGTCTGAACCACAACTCTTGGTTCTTTCACTCCTCTGCTTACTTCGACAGACATTCCTTTATCTTTACCTTCTCTTTTCCTGTTACACACAAAAACTCAAAACATTGTAATTTTCTTTCTTTCTTTTGGTTCCACTAGTTGTAAAGAAAAAAAACTACTTACAGTCTCTTAATCTCAGGTTGATCCTCCTCTTCTTCATACTCAGATTTAAAGCTTCCCTGCTCAAGATCACTGCAATCAAACGAAATTGACGAGTTCTCTGACTGATCATGAGTTTCACTAACAACAGAAGAAGTGTTAAACATTCTTCTCGCGTTAGCCGAAGATGATGATGATGATCCTGATGGTCTCTTGGTGAAGTCAGGTTTAAGATGGTTATGACCTCCTTTGTAGATGATCTCAGTGACCTGTCCATCAGAAGCAGTCTCCACAATCTTCTTGGAAACACAATTGGGATACGTGCACTTGAAGTAACTCCTAGGGTTTTCGCTCTTCTTCATTTGTTTCTGGCCGTATTTTCTCCAGCCATAACCATCATCAGAGTTCCTACTCACCACCATGTATGATGGTGCCTTAACCTGGCGATCTGCTGCAAACCCACGACGAACCGGATCCTCCTGCTTCTTCTGGAGATCTTGAACACCATATGTTTCTTGCAAAGCCTGTATAAAGAAAAGGGTAGAAGGAAAAACAAGTTTTGGTTTCAGTACAAGGGAAGTGTAGATGGTCTCAGAAACGGTAAGAGAAAACACATTACAGAAGAAGCGTTTGGCTGTTGTGGTTGCGTTTGCCTTTGTAGCTGCCAGGGGAAATCTGAGTGATTGTTTACCGATTGATATGGAAAGGCTCCTGTCGTCGGAGATATCAAACTCTGCAAGTTAACAACACCCAAAGAACAGAACACCACAAAGTGAATCATAGTTTACCGATTGTCATGGATTTCAAAACGAAAAATTGATAGATAGACAGGTGAAAAGCGATGAGATGATTAAGAAAGCTGGAAGCTTTACGTGAGATGAGCTGAGAAGAAGAGGAGAGTCGTCAAGTAACTCTGAGAAGGAGAAACCATGAGAAGCTTGTGAAATCGGAAGAGGAGGCGGCTGAGCCGTCTTGAACTTGGGTAAACCCGACCCGGTTCTCTCCGGGTAAAACCCACCAAGAAAGTCTTCGTCTTGTTCGTAGCAGTCAACGCCGGAGGAGGAAGCAAGGAGGTCGGTGAAAGAAGCAGACGACATGGTCTCAACAAAAGGAGACAACTTTCAGGTTCACAGGAACAAAAGTATTTGCTAAAAAAAGAAACTTTCATCAGAGAAATGATCTATGACAACAAGAGGATAAAGAAGACGACGGTTGCGTACCGACCAAGGTTTTTCTTTCTTGTCTTTTTCTGCTTTGTCTAAAATATCAATTTTAATTTAAACACTTGTATAAATGGTTGACCAGTGACAATGAGATAGTCTTAAGTGTGAAACCGCGTATTAAGGGTCCCTGATTTAACCAAAACCGGAGTCAATCGAACTAAAAACATTAAACCGTCGGTTATACACACTAACAGTCTCATTGTCAACATCTTAAAAGACGAACAAACAAAACACAAGCAATTTCTCTTCATTTCTTGGCGAAAGAGATGAGCATGGGATACTGGGGAGTGATTTTGAAGTCCTGAAGACCATGCATAGCCATGGATGATTTAACATCGTCATCGAACTCCGCAAATGCAATCCCTGGTTTAGCGGCGACCATTCGTATCTCTTTGAATCCGGGATACTGACGGAAGAGAAACTCGAGCATAGCGGTTGTCGTATCGTGCGGAAGATTCTGAATGAAGAGTATGTTGTTTGGTGGCATCGATTCTTGTCCGCTCGGCTTGAACGATGATGGCTTTTTCAAGATAAAAAACAAAGATCACCATCATCATTCGTTTCCAAATGCAAATACATTCATGTTATGGACAAGTCTCAGGATGAAGAAAGCACTCACCACAGGGGCTCCGTTCTGTGGAGCTGGGCCATTAGCAGTGTTTGGTCGTTGGGTTTCTTCACGCTTTCGTTCAGCTGCAAGTAATCATGAAACAGAAGTTTAAGACAAAATGCAGCAAGTAAAAGCGAAGTTACTGATATAACATATAAAGTAAATTATGAAAATCAAAATTAAAAAAAAAATAGAACACGGACGGATGAGTTACCTTTCTCTTGTTTCTTCCTCTTCTTATCTTTGGGAACGAAAGTTCCTTCCTCCTTAGCAATACAATCTGACTTTTCTTTTGCGAATTGTATGCGCTGCACTCAAAAGATAGACCACACATTAGAACAAATTCAAACTATATCAACCTAGCTAGAGGCAGTTAACACACAAGGTTTATAGTGGAAACGGACCATAGGCTTATCATAGAAAGGGAAGTTCTGCATCTGGCGAACGGCATTAGTAGCAGCAGTGACGTCACTAAAGGCAACCCAAGCTTGACCACGGAGCTTAGGAGTCTTCAAAGCAACCACATCAAGAATCCTCCCAAACTGTGAGAACAAACAGTAAAGAGATCTCTTCAATTCTGGCCAAAACAAAAACCACGTTAGATCTATAACATAACATTAGGCTGATACTTCCCCGACACGAGACCAACACTACTACTTCTACTTCTATATAATAAACTCAAATCTTTCTCATAACCTCGCCGCTAGATTCAATCAGATTCCTGAAAAACCCTAGGAAGCTTGAAACGAACAGTCTATAGCAGCTAAAGCAGACTAAGATCCAATTGTACACTATCAAAAGCTGGATTAAGGAATCTAATGGGAGATTATTGGTGCAGAGCAGTTCATGGAGGTTTTACGAGTATTGAAATTGATTTGAGGAAATCGGATAGAGAGAAAGAGAAAGCACCTTCTTTCTTGATTCTTTCATTGAGGTTTTTGATGTAGATTGACTGATTCGGAGGTATATCTGCCGTTAACATCTTCGAACTGAGCTTCGCGGGGGCGAAGACGATGACGATACCCGAGTCTGAGAGAACTCTAGTGAATGTGATTTGAGAGAGAGAGACGCGGAAGCCCTAGGAATTCGCTATTCAACTCAAGACCTTTAAACGGCGTCGTCTCGTTTGTTGTTCGATTCCCTATGGTTACTACATTTGGACCGGTCGAACCGGGAATCCAATAGCCGACTGAAATTTTATTAACTTTTTAATTTTCCTTTTTTTTTCAACAAAACTTTTTAATATATTTCTTTAATAAAATACTACAGATCATTATAATGAAGATTTAAACATTTGATTATTTATGAATAGTGAGCATATTATAGCAACAAAATTATATAATTTTAAGCACCATATGAAAGCCACTTTTTTTTTTTTCATTTGGTATAAGAAGATGAGAAACTATATGATCTCTTATAATACCAAAACATCTACCAAACTCTGGTTAGTTTTGTTTCAACATAAGGTGAACAATTTTGATTCACAGCCTTACACTATCATCCCCGGTAAGACCACTTAGTGTCCTCAAACTCCTCATCGCTATCTCCATAAACATTCACATCCTCCTCTGCATAACCATCAAAGAACTCCTCATCGTCATCAAGGACCATTCTCACACGTCTCTCTAATGTCTCCTCGTCTTTTGATTCATCTGAGGATTCACTCTTCTCTTCTTCATCTTCCTCATCTTCTTCTTCTTTTTCTGTTTCTTCTTCTTCCTCCTCTTCAGAGATCTCGTCTGGGTAATCATTCCTTGGATGATCTTCAGCTGAGTCATACAAAGATATATATAGCTTAGTATTACTGCTTTCTTGACTTTTAGTTTCTAGGACACAGAGTACAACAATGTATTAACAATAATGAATCATTGTTCTATCAAATGAAAACAATCCCCTACTCGAACACGGTCTAAGAAGTTCAACAAGAATGTAAATAAGCAAGGTAAAACTGTACCGTTTGAATCATCAGAGTCATAGTCTGATTCATCAGGTCCATCGTAGAACTCTTCTTCCTCCTCCACTATGACACTACAATAACCCCAAGAACCGAAATTAGCAGGCGATGACGAATAAATGAAAGGAGTTCAGTATGGAAAAAAAACTACGTACAGAGGAAACTGATGCTTAGAACTGTCTTCACTGATATCCATCTCTTCGTTTACAGCATAGACATCATAAACATACTCTTCGGTATGACTGGAATGAATACCAGCTTCAATCTCTTCAGCTGCTGTTGGAATGCATTCTCTGAGGAGAGGTAAGAAACTAGCCAGCATTTTTTGGTCCTCCAACGATGTAACCCTAAAGCAATAGAGAAAATACTTCAACAAAAGCTAAACTATTGGTATTGGGGATTTAAAATACAAAATGCATATTATTACAAGAGAACTTACTCCGGTGGTGGTCTTTCTTCAGTGTCAACACGAAGAACATCAAAGAAACTACACCTCTCATGAAGTTCTTTATCATTGATGTCTTCCATGCTTCCCTTCCTGCTCCGCCATATTTGCTCAAACCGAGCATTCTGTGCAGCGGTCTAACAGAATAGTGGAACTTTTGATTAAATTGATTACCTAAAATGAGTACCGAGATCTCCTCCTAAAATGATGATCTCAAAGAAACTGTATGAAAATGTTACCAGTTGCTGCTGTACAGCTTTTGTCAAGAGCTGTTCCTTTCTCTGCAGACCCAAAAAGGAAAGAATTAAAGCTATCATTCGATTAGCAGTGAAGATACAGAGAATCTGGAATACATACGTTGTCTTTCTTGAAGGCAATTTTTCGTTCCTCACGTTTTCCTTTACTGCAACTCTGCTCATCAAGATCAGACTCCTGCAGGACAAACAAGATCCACAACAATCAGAACCATATAAAAACAACAAGAACGTGCAGAGGTTAATACTATCAACCAGAATACAAACGTCCCCTTACAAACAAAGAGTGGATGATATCAACAGTGGTTTCAGAGTCAGTGACTGTCTCCAAATGCCGCACTAACACCTTCTTGGGCTTCACATCCTCTGCAACGTGAACTACATGCAAGAGTCCAAAAACCATCATCATCATATGATTGATAACCAAGTAGAGAAAGCTTGAGATAATGATGATGATAAAAGCACCTTTCTTTTCGGAATTGGATATAGAGAGCTTTGAGAAGTCGAGGAAAGGTCGTTTGAAAGGTCTTTCATTTATCTCCAACCCTAATCGCCACGTCATTGTTCAATTTAAGAGAGATACACATGCAAATAGATTCAAGAGAGAGTTAGTTTCAACTACTGAAACTTACAGAAAGCATCGAGCGGAGATTGTCCTACTTTACGCTTAACCCTAACAATCACAGGCTTCTCTCCTACCGAAGAGCTTTCACCCACTCCATCATCCATTGCGAAACCTTCAGAATTCCTCAGTACACTCTTTGAGGTTTCGTTCATTCGCTTTCTCAAATCAAGAACAATAGAGAGAGAAAAGTCTCGATTACCTTCGAATCGAGACCTGCTGAGCTTCTGAAGCCGGAGTTCAAGTTGCCGGAAATGTGCAGAGTTAGGGTTCTCTTCGCCGGAGACGAAGCAGCTCTGCTTCGAAATCAAATTAAGACTCACTCGCACAGACCAGAAACAGTCTCCACTGAACCCTAAAATCTAATTAAACCGTTATGCAAATATTCGGTTTAAGCATCCGGGGACCCAGCCGATTGGGATATAATATTTATGATATTGGGCTGAATGGGCTAATAACACTAATATACAATGTGGCTGTTTTTGATTTTTGTTTATGAAATGCTAATTTGTCTTGACAAAAGGAAGAGGTGTGTTTTACGACCGATTTTATCACTACTATATAAAGTGAGCTATTTTTGGAACTTCTAAAGAATGCCACGTCGGATGAAATATTCTCCACCAATCAAACATCCACGTTATCATAGCTTTTTCTTAATTCTAAAGTTGTTGGATCACGAAAGCAACCCAGATCTTCCAGATATTTGGCCCAATAGTGATTTTTATTGTTTTCTCATCCATAGTCCTAATTGCCTTTTAGGAATACAGCAACACCAAATCTCTTTATCTACCTCACTTCTCCGGTGTAATGCTTGCAGAAAGCCATATCATCAGTTATTCAGACTCTTTATCTATATTATTCGCCACCTTCAAAAATCAAAACCAGTCTGTTGCAAAATATTTTTTTTTTTATGCTAGATATTACTTCTCGATTAAAAGTGAGTAACAACATCATCTCCAGATTTCAAGCCATCTTCGTCTTCTTCTCTTCTCAATATATAAGTCGGTGTCTTTCTTTCTCTCACCAGTTGGTTGTATATTTGATTGATGTTTATTGCAGGTGAGATTCTTCATGTTGAGACGAGCTACAGTAGAGGTAATAGTACTGATACGGCGGCGAGAATTTGGTTCGTGGTTAAACGGATTCAGATTCACTCTCTGTTTATATTATAAAACTTAAATCACAAAATCTGATTTTAGTGATTTCGCTTTCTTTTGTTGCAGTCATCTGGGTTTAGGGAACGTTGAACCATGAAATTGAACAGGATTACATTTTTATCCTCAACACAGAGATATTATGAAGAATTCAAGTTTAACATCAATGCTTAATTGCGACTGCACAGGAAGTCTCTGAGGATATCTGGGCTATGCAAAAATGCACACCCTGGCCCGGTAATATAATATATGCGATCATATGCCTGATATAGGTGAGATGCTCAGAGGCGTTTAACTGTTTCATTATTTGCTATATGCGCTGTTCGTACACATTACTCCCAAACTTATCTGTTTATTTTTCATGTTTGCTTTGAAACAACGGTGCTTGCGAGAGACCCGGATTTGACGATCATATGAAGGTTGGAGCCATGAATCTTTTAGTAAGTGATTATGCCTAATCCTTGATTGTGTTACTTTAATTTTTTCCGTCTTGCGATGTTCAAATGAAGATGCAAGTCTCGTGGTTCTATCTAATGCTCCTTATCTTCTGAATGTCGACTGTGATCACTACATCAACAATAGCAAAGCTCTTACAGAAGCAGTGGTCGATCCTGAGACGGGAAAGAAGCCATGTTATATTCACTTCCCTCAGAGATTTGATGGGATCAGCAGACACAAGATATACAATTATCACAATGTTGTATTCTTTGATGTAAGTACACAATACTTCTATCACCACCGTCCTTTTCTTGAGTCATCAGTTCGGACCTATAACTAATTTTAAATCTTGGTTGAGCTCCCGCTTTGGCACTGCTTTTGTTGCTACTGTAGGACAATAACATAGTTGCTGGAGCTTCGCACAGATACTAAAGAGATCTTTAAACGAGGTACATATAATTAAAATGTTTTTTTAGCAACCACTTTGACCTACAGAAGAATTATGATTTGCAACTCTGATTGAAACAAGGCTTTCATGACCTTTGTTATCCCCACAATAAAGAGACTTCTTACCGTATGAAATGCACCATATATTATCTCTAGGGTCTCATCTACTTATTTTTAGGGTGCTGAGTTGAGGAATTCCAATAATTTACATGGTCACAGAATACCAGAGAATTCCAATGGGTACTAAGGAAGCAAATCTGTTGGGATCCTTGACACAGAATACCAGAGAATCCAAGTATAGTAATGGTTGAAGTCTCCGGGCAACAAGATGGGTCGGGATATAGTTTCACTTAGAGTTTTGTGTATGTTTCAAAAAGTAATCGCAGTTTATATGCATGTTTCAGACACAAGTTCGTGATTGATTTAGTTGCTGACATGTGGGAAACCTTTTTATGATTGTTTCGTCTTTTCAACAGATAAATGAACTTACATTATGTAGCAATCTAACAAATAAGTTAACTCATTCGTTACATTGTCTTTCTTTTGGACAAAATCATGCATAAAAAGAACACTAATAACATTTTCAACCACTCAATAAACGTTCTTAGAAAGCTTTGAAAAGTTGTTTTCTGAACCTATCAAAAATCAAAAGGCAGACTAAAACTTTAACTGGTAATCATTAAGAGAATAATAGGAACAAATTAATAGAAACGAGAAAAAAAATATTTATTACTTAGGGGGGTGTATTGAATCGTGGATTTTAAAAGTCTGGATGGATTTGAAAACATATTGGAGTTTGGTGAGATTTGGACTAAATCCCATTTATATAGGTGAGATTTAGATATAGAAAAAAAAATTGGGTGGGATTATGTCTAAATTTCAGAGTATTCCAGATCTTTTGTTTAAATTTTAGAGTACTCTTCAAAGTCCAATTATTTAAGAACGTGAACTAATTTTTTTAACAGAATAAGAACGTGGGTGTAATTTCATTATTGGTCTTATTTCCTTTGTTTGTGAGAACGAGAAGGAGACGAAAACAGAGCATGTTAATCCACAAGCAAGTACCATGCAGTCACCTCTTTCTCCGTCTTGTTCCAGTTCGTCTACTATTTCTTTTTATTCACTGTCTGTAACGAGTTTGAACAGCCATCAAGAAAGCTCAACAACTTACTTAAAGCAAATATAATTGATCAAAATTATTTATCAAAAAATCAAATTCATAAAAGACAACATGAAATATAAATTTAAAAACGTAACAGAAAAGTGAGAAGACAATGTAAACTGTTGTTCTCTTGATTGTTCCAACGGCAGATGAAGTTTCAGAGGAACCCGAGGTTCATGATTTGAGAAATCCCTGAGATTCAGTGAAAGAGGTCTGAATTCTTCGTAGGCCTCTTATGTCGTCTTCATCAGCCGCCATGGCAGGAGAAAAGCAGAGGACGAAGATGATGAACAGAATAGTGATGATTGATAAAAGGAGAACTTTATGGGGTTTGAAATGATCTCCATGGATGAATCAGAAATTTTCTGGGTTTGGATTGAAATTAATGTTTCCGGAGATGACCTACTTGCCAATGAAATTGCAGAGAGACAAGCATGCCGTCGTCTTTTGTATATATTTTTTCGTTCTGCTTTAGCTAGATGTCGTTTATTTTTATTTTAAAGTCTCTCCAAATAACACGGGTAGAGGTAGGAGTTTTATAGTTATACTTTTTAACTAGAATGAGTTCAAAGTATTCCAAAATCACATTGATAACTTTTTTTTTTGAAATAATGTTTAACTTTCAATAACAGTGGATTTGATTTAAGTTTTGTAATTGTTCAATTGAATAACAAGAGATTTGTAAGTGTTTGTAGTGATTTTACACAAATCTCATATTCAATAACAGGTGATTTGATTTAATTTTTTAAAATCCTTAGTTGAATAACAAGGGATTTTAAAAGAACTCTAAAACCTTTTAAAATCCTAGTTTCAATACATCCCCCTTAATGTTTTTTTCCGAATTTTGATAGGAAATATTTTTTTGTTGAAAAAAATATATTTCTTATTATATCGTTGTTTCTACTTAAAAAAAAAACTAGAAGAATAATTAAGATTTATGTGTAACAAATTTTCTTTCTAAATGGTGTAACTTTCAAACAATAAATATAAATTATTTTTTTGATAACAAAATATAAATTATTTTTTGATAAAAAAATAGAAATTATTTTTTCGTCATCATTCCTTTGGCCTCTATTTAAACCCCTGATACACCCCATCTCACAAGAAATAAAAATTCATATAGTTGAAAATTCACAAAGCAACATCTCAAAATACTATAAAGGTGTGTTTGTGTTAAATATTTAACATGTTTTTGGTTGAATCTTATATAGAACTGTTTAAAATTTTTACATGATTTGAAATAAAATAAATATAAATAAAATGCAGATAATCCGCGCTATGCGCGGACAAGGTTCTAGTTAATTTAAATGAAGATAGGTGATATTCTTAAGATTAACATGATTAGTAATAATATTACCGAGTAAAGTATTTGGAAAGCATCAGTAAATTTTTGCATATTTCGCTTTGATCATGTCAAAACATGAGTACTTTAACAGTTTGACTTCTATTTTGAAAGCACAAAACAAACATACAAACACCCTGGCCAATATTATATTATATTCTTCTGAAATGTTTGTTCCAAGCAACGACATATGATGTGTGGCGGGAGAGAATTACAGGTGACATAGAATCAGCTGGGTTAATTTCCGGTTAAACATCTCATTCGTCTTAGAGACAATGCTGACTTTAACATAATAGGTTTTGATGGCCAATCATACTCCACACATGTTTAGATTCTCTCCTAAAAAGAATGGTTTGAAGTATGATGCTTCTATATGTGGATGCGGTGGTTTTGAGTCTGTCTTACTCTTTAGATTCTGAGTACAGTTGTTTGTTTCCATTCTTTACTCATATTATTTTCTCTATGTGAATATTTTTCACTGTTGTTCTATAATTTGAAGTTTTATTTTTTCAAAGTAAATTAATAGATATGTTGAATAGAAAAAGCTCCTCACCAACCTTTTAAAAAGAATCTATAATGTTCTAGATGTTTAATTTGACTAAAATAAACGTGTTAGAAGTCTTTAAAAGGGTTGAACTTGAAGGTAAGCCGAATTGGCAACTGGAGTACCACTGGAGTTGGTGTCGGTATGAAATTATTGGAAATTGTCTGATGAAGAACACACAGCTGGACATCAACCAACGAGCTACGACTTTCTTCCCAGTCTCCCACGTCATCCAACAGAGCAAAACATAGGACAAGATGACAATATGCAAGAAAATAGGTCAACGACGGACGAGTCGGTTTTGATCCTAACCATGCTACAATTTATACGTCGAAATCATAGGACAAATTGCACAATAGGCAAGAAATTAGGTAAATGACGGGGGAGTCTGGTTCGATCCTAAACCTTTGTCAGCGTGCGCGTTTCCTGGAAACAAGGGCATTAATTAACGCTTCTTCTTTTTATAAACGTGAAAGAGAATGAAAGTATCAATCACGATTTTTAATTTAGTTGTGAACATTATATAGCTTTATTATATATTTATATGCCAATTGTGAATTAGTGAGTTCTATTATATATCAAGGAATTTTAATTATTGCGTGACCGTACTCATTAATTGGTTAGACTTTAGTTAAATAGTAGTTGAATGTAACTTATCATTGTGAAAAATATAAATAAATGAGAAAATTAGCGCTTAATAAGAACGTCATATTTATTCCCTACATACAAATAAATATATTGTGGTCACAATACGTGTTTTGTTGGAAGTGTTTCCAATGAGGTTGAATTTTGAAATTCAAATAGTGCATTTATGTATTGTTATGTTATTCTAATATAATAATACTGTATATAGTTGAAGTTACAACCTTATATGAAAACGAAAAATAAGTACCAGACGTTGCAGTTTATAAGTTTTTCTAGTTGTAGGTTAAAGCTGGAAGCTTTAGAGATAAGATTTAACAGATGTATTATTGATTCTTATTCATCAAAAACTCGTCTCTTTACAAACGATAACTGAAGGTTATATACTACTTCAGAGAACAATCTAGATCATAGACAGGTGGCTAGACAGCTAGCAATCCTGATCTGAAAGCACACCATAGCGATTGCTGAGCTGCATTGTAGTCGATAACGGAACCGTACTCTTCTCTCCTTTTGTCGTTCTCCTTTCTTCTTTAACAGGTGAGGTTACCGTTGACGTTTGTCGTTTTGCAGAAGCTTGAAATGTGGGCTTTGCTGGAAAGAGGCCCAACGTCTTTGATGGATGATCATGTAAAGCCCTGTTACTCTTAATACTCCTCCGCAAACTCGAGGTGGGCGGAAAGTCTACATCGAGTTTGAACCGAAGATCAACGAAGCTGTGATGAGGCAAAGACTTTGTAAAAATGTCTGCTAGTTGCTGAGCTGCAGGAATGTGATAGACAATGAGCGAACCATCAGCTACTTTCTCACAAGCAAAATGATAGAGTAGCAAAGTGTTTTGACTTCCGATGCAGAACTGGATTTGCTGTTAGATGAACTGCTGATAAATTGTCACAGTAGATCTCTGCAGCATCCAGCTGTCTCACTCCAACACTCTTAAGCATCAGACTTATCCATGCTAGCTCCGCTGCAGTGTCAGACAGAGTACGATACTCTACTTCTGTAGAATAACGAGCCACTGAGTCTTGCCTTTTAGCGGACCAAGACACCAAGTTTGATCCGAGAAAGGTACAAAATCCTCCTGTAGACCTTCTCGTGTCTTGACATCCACCCCAATCGCTATCACAGTAGGCACGAACCTGAGTATCAGTGTCTGATTCCAAAGTAAGCCCCATTTCCAGAGTACCCTTGAGATAACGAAGAATACGTTTCATGAGATGAAAGTCTGACATCGTAGGTTCATGCATCTTCTGACAGACCAAGTTAACAGCAAATTGAATGTCTGGTCGAGTCAAAGTTAAATACTGAAGCTTCCCAGCGAGACTGCGAAAGTATTTAGGATTTGGAAACAACTCATCTTGATGAGGAAATCGATCCAGCTGAAGCGGTAGAGGTGTGGGCATAGGAGCACAATCAAGCATCCCTGCTGCCTGAAGTAGATCTGTAGCATACTTGGCTTGATTGAGAAACAACCCCGTAGCTGTAAACTGAGCTTGAATGCCTAAGAAATAACTCAGAGAGCCCATATCTTTCATCCGGAACTTCTTTTTAAGTGAGTGCAGAAGCTTTTCCACTAACTCAGGGTTACTTCCTGTAAGCACCATATCGTCTACATACAGAAGTAGATACAACACGTCATGGCCCTTGTTATAAACAAACAAAGAAGGATCACTTGCGTTGCAGATAAACCCAAACTCGATGAGATAGGAACTAAATTTGTCAAACCAAGCTCTTGGTGCTTGTTTAAGACCATAGATAGCTTTGTGAAGAAGACACACATAGTCTGGATGCTCCTTGCTCTCAAAACCAGGTGGTTGCCTCATATAAACAGTCTCAGATAAATCTCCATGCAAGAAAGCATTTTTAACATCCAACTATTCAATCTCCCAGCATTTAATCACAGCAAGATGCAACACAATCCTAACTGTGGCAGTTCGAACAACTGGACTATAAGTTTCCAGGAAATCAACACCTTCTTCTTGCTCATTTCCTTTAGCCACAACTCTGGAACGAAGCTTATCCAAAGTTCCATCGGCCTTCAGTTTAACCTTATGCACCCACATACATCCAATAGGTCGAACATCAGGTGGTAAAGGAACCAAGCTCCAGGTCTTGGTTTCTTCACAGGTATCTATCTCGTCTCTCATAGCTCCATTCCAACCAGGATGACTAAGAGCTTCAGCAGTAGTACGGGGAATTTGAGGTAAGCCTTTGATGGCTATTAGTGCATAACGAGGATTTGGCTTCATAACTCCAACCTTGGCTCTTGTAGTCATCCTATGGGTGTTGGCAGGTGGAGGTGGTGGCATAGCTACTTCCTGTTGATCATTGTTATCAACTGAAGAATCTGAGCTGGAGGTATCTGCAGCTGCTGCAGGAGCATTAGGCACATGAGGAGTAGTGTGGATAGGCACTGCAACTGATCTCCCAATTTCTTCAACCAGAGATGATGCTTCAGAATTTTCTGTTGAATCACTGATCTCATGATACTGCAAACGCCAAGCAGTGAACAAGGGAGTTGCAGCAGGGGCAAGAAGATGTTTGTAGGTATCTTTGTAAGGAAGTCTGTGTTCATCAAACAACACATGTCTATTGATGTAAACACGACCAGTAGGTGGATGATAACATCGATACCCCTTATACTTCTCATTGTAACCCACAAATACACAGAGTAAGGATTTAGGATCAAACTTGTTGTGAGAGTAGGGTCTGAGATATGGATAACAAGCACAGCCGAATACCCGAAGAGAAGTATAAACAGGCTGAGTACCGTTGAGGAGTTCAAACGGACTAATCATTTTATCATTCACTGTTGTTGGAAGCAGATTACTCAGAAAAGCTGCAGTAAACAGAGCTTCAACCCAGAGTTCTTGAGGAAGATGGCTCTGATAAAGCATCGATAGACCAAGTTCTGTGATGTAACGATGTCGTCTCTCTGCTATACCATTTTGTTCTGGTGTGTGAGGGCAAGAAACAAAATGTCTGATGCCATTCGCAGCTAGATGTTGTGACATGTTCTTGTTGATGAACTCACCTCCCCCATCTGACTGAAAAACACTTATTTTCTGATTATATTGAGTTTCCACTTGTTGTTGAAAGACTTTGAACACAGAGAATACATCAGATTTCAACTTAATTGGATAAAACCAGCAGAATCTTGAATAATTGTCAATGAATACAATGTAAAACCGAAAACCCTGAACTGAAATAACAGGTGCAGGACCCCATACATCACAGTGTATTCGCTCAAGAATTCTACTTGCACGAAAATCAGAAACAGAAAAGGGAAGCTTGCATGTCTTGCCTACTTGACATGCTTCACATAATGACTTTTCAGTCTTATTAAAGGAAATGGCCTTTATTGCAGAGAGATGCTTGAGAACTTGATGATTCGGATGACCCAAACGCCAGTGCCAGACTAGATCACTTGCAAGCTGCTGTCGTGAAGAGTAGAAAGACACAAACCGAGGTACATCCAACCGATACAAGCCTTTAACTTTGTTGCCCTGACTGAGAACTCTGCTGGTTGCTTTGTCCTTAACAAATACATGAGTAGAATCAAAGGTGAATTCACAGGGGAAGTCATCAGTGAGTTTGGACACAGACAACAAAGATTTCGTTATATCAGGACAAATGAGAACATCAGACAGTGGGATAGTACCTGAGCCAGTAGGGATCGATGCAGAACCTACATGAGTGATAAGAAGGAACTCACCATTTCCAACCATAACCTGATCTGTTCCACCATACTGATGAGCTGAGTCGAGATGCTGAACAGAGTTAGTCACATGATGAGATGACCCACTGTCTGGATACCATTCAGCACCG
This sequence comes from Erucastrum elatum, assembly GCA_900406325.1. Lineage (NCBI taxonomy): Eukaryota > Viridiplantae > Streptophyta > Magnoliopsida > Brassicales > Brassicaceae > Erucastrum > Erucastrum elatum. The sequence goes on along the minus strand of OVBX01001792.1, from coordinate 4,156 downwards.
GGAAACGCTCCATTGTGTTGAGCAGAGGCTGTCATCAACACATTAGCCTGTGGTGGATCTTGAATCACAAAGTTCTGATCAAAGCGTTTGTAGCACTTGGAAGCTGAATGACCATACTTGCCGCAGATCTGACATGTAGGACGCTGATTGTTCTGACCTTGAGCACTCTGACCAAACTGCTGAGGAAAGCCACGGCCTTGGGTGGAGTAAGAACCACGACCGCCACGATATCCTCCTCGTTGACCTCGACCACGGTTAGAGTAACCTCCTCTGTTGGTATAGAACGCATGATGAGCATTAGCTTCAGCACTGGTCTCGTAAGCCTTTAACTTTTCTTCAAAACCAGTGAGCTTGTAGACAACATCCTCAAAGCTAGGACCCGGGGGAAGGTCCATAGCATGTTCAATCACCGTACACACAGACTCGTATTCTCGACCGAGACCATTCAAAACTCCATAAATTTTCTCAGGTTCAGTGATAGGAGCTCCAATAGAATCCAACTGGTCACAAAGCGTCTTGATTTCAGAGAGATAAGCAGTCATAGTCTTGTTACCTTTGACTGTTGTTTGAATTCGCCTTTGTAGATCTAGTCTTCTCGATGCAGACACTCTGTTGCACTTCTGTGCGAAAGCTAACCACACGTCGTGAGAGGTGTGTAAGCCGTAGACCGATTTGAGAGCGTCTTCAGTCAGCGTACCGTAGATCCAGGCGAGAATAAGCTGATCTTTCTGAGTCCATCGGAGAAACTCTGGATTCGCAGTTTCAGTGGCTTGACCTCCTTCTTGAACTGTAATCGTCGGCGCAGAGCGAGGGTGGTCTCCAGTAACGTATCCAAGAAGCGTCTGACTCGCCAGAAACTGCTCAAACTGAAGCTTCCAGAGAAGGTAGTTGCCTTCTTTAAGCTTCAACGTAACAACGTGAGTGATAGTAAGAGATGTAACTGAAACAGGATCTTGATTTTCGTCCATGGCGTGATACCATGTAGGTTAAAGCTGGAAGCTTTATAGATAAGATTTAACAGATGTATTATTGATTCTTATTCATCAAAAACTAGTCTCTTTACAAACGATAACTGAAGGTTATATACTACTTCAGAGAACAATATAGATCATAGACAGGTGGCAAGACAGCTAGCAATCCTGATCTGAAAGCACACCATAGCGATTGCTGAGCTGCATTGTAGTCGATAACAGAACTGTACTCTTCTCTCCTTTTGTCGTTCTCCTTTCTTCTTTAACAGGTGAGGTTACCGTTGACGTTTGTCGTTTTGCAGAAGCTTGAAATGTGGGCTTTGCTGGAAAGAGGCCCAACGTCTTTGATCGATGATCATGTAAAGCCCTGTTACTCTTAATACTAGTAACATCGTGTCATTATCCATATTGAAATTAGATATAGTGTATGTATGAATCATAGTATATGTTAAGTATTTTAGACATGCTGGATTTTTGAGATACCAAATAGTGAACACTTATGGTTTGGAGAATGTTTGTTGTTATCAAATTATTGGATGAAACAAGTTTGTTTACTTGCAAGTTGCAAGTCTTCTCTATTCTTGTAGAATCCAGTCTGAAGAGTAAAAAAGATATTGGACCTTCTCATTGACCCATATCTCACGAGTCACGACTATGGCTAAGCCAGTTCTCATGAACCTCATCAGTTCATCGAATCCACTATATCAAGCAGCCTTAAAGGTAATTACATTATGTGAAAAGTAGCGTCTAAAATATATTTTAGATTTTTTTTTTCTCTAGCTAGAACTCACACGCGGATTATGAGTCTCATGTTTAGATCCTAGCTAGAATGTACTTATGAGGCCTACTACTGGCTGTTTCTCTCGGATATTCATTGATTTCCTGGAAATCTAGGCTATCTGGTAGTATAAGCATCATGTTATGTAATGTAAAGACCTAATTCTGCAAAGGTTGAATACGTCGTTTTGTATTTGATGTTTGCGAGATAATTTGGTTGGTTGCATTCTCAAAGAAGGGGCGTCACAGTTTCTTCATGTTCGGACAGAGTTATAAACCTGTTGATGTGCATATTGACTTAATCATGTACTTTGACATCTTTCCCGAATGTATATTTCCTCTCTCTTAAAACTAGGTTAGCAAACTGTCGTATGATCGAATTCTCACATAACTAAGGTAATGTTTTCTTCTCGTGGGATGGTACAAAAAAGACACACGAGTTAGTTGCCGGTTTGATAGAAACTTTATATGTAAACATTTTACTTTAATGAAAACAAAATTCTAATTCGTCAGGAAATTCGATCCTTCACTAATTATTATAGTTATACGTAGTTCTGTAACTTCTGTTGTCAACACCTTGGGTATATACTAATACCATTATATACCGGAGTAAGTAACTTAAGAATGACATAAAAGATTGGTGATCTTTGTGAGTCTGTGAGTTTATTACTATTGTCGTTATATAATTTTGTTTTTACCATCTAACAACTTTACTAAAGCAGTTTACCAAAAAAAAACTTAATCGTAATTTAATCGTTAGACTGTAATGAATAAATTTTGTGGAAACCATTTTAGTCTTGTAATTTAACTAACAATTCATTAATGTTTCTACATGAAAAAAACTTAGATAGGAATACTTTCAGAGGTGAATTTCATTAGATGGTATATCGACTGTGAAATTATTTTTTTTAATGTTTTTCATAATTGTTCACAAAGTTTAAACAAAATAGAAGTCTAAATCATTCATAAGTAGGAAAGGTGCGTAAACGCTAGTAAATACTGAAAACAAACCTTAAAATAAAACAGGCAACATCAGCATTTAATTTATGCATTAATTTAGCTCTCTTCTTTTTCTTGATTACGAAACTAACCACACCTTCCTTCTCATTGCCACAATTCTAAACCCCTTTAGGAATATAAAATCGACTTCGAATCCACTCAAACGGAATCATCTTCACATTTTCTATTTCATTTTTCAACCTGAGTTAAGCACTCTCTCAAGAAAACATGTCTCCAAACGTTCTCCGGTGGTTTAGCCTCGTCGCTATCCTCTGGCTACAGTCTATCAATGGCACCAACTTGAGCTTCCCTGCTTACTCTTCACAGCTCAAAGAGTTTCTCTCAATCTCTCAGTTTAAACTCAACTACCTCTCTTTCGCCTCCGACGCCGGAAAAGTCCTCGGGTTTATCTCCGGGATCGCCGCCGTTTACCTTCCTCTACCACTCGTCCTTCTCGCCGGTGGTTTCTTAGGTTTCGCCGGCTTCGGTCTCCAGTATCTTTGTATCGTCAAAAAGATGTTCACCTTATCATTTTACCAGATCTGGGGCTTGAGTTTCTTGGCGGGAAACAGCATCTGCTGGATCAACACGGCTTGTTACATCGTCGCGATCAACAGTTTTCCGGTGCATCGTCAAGTTGCCGTGGGGATCACGGCGAGTTATCAAGGTTTGAGTGGGAAAATCTACACCGACATGGTTCAAACGTTCTTCTACTCATCTCAACGCGAAGCTGCCTCTGGCTATCTTTTGCTCAACTCTCTTGTTCCATTGGTCGGTTGTCTCGTGACGGCTCCTATGTTGATGAGAGAAGCAAAAGCGACGTCGTCTTCGTCATGGGATATTAACGTGGGGTTTATCGTTTTGTTTGTTGTGACTATAGCCACGGGGATTTACGCTGTGGCTACGAGTCTTCTCACTGCTCCTGCGGTTTTAGTACTCGTGGGCATTGTTTTGTTTCTTCTTGCTCCTTTCGCTATACCGATTGGAGTTGGAGTCAAAGAGCTTATGTCCTCTAGAAGAGGTCAACAAAAGGTACACGACTTGGAAGTTCCTAGTGAAGAAGATCAAAATAAAGAAGAAGAAGAGGAGTTTGATGAGAAAGTGATAGTTGGAGTAAAAGAAGAGGTTGAGTGGACAAAACTATGTAAGAAACTCGATTTTTGGATTTACTTCGGTCTGTATTTGTTCGGTCCAACGGTGGGGCTAGTGTTTATGAACAATCTTGGTCAAATAGCTGAATCTCGTGGCTGTCCAGCGACCACTTCCTTGGTCGCGCTCTCGTCGTCGTTCGGATTTTTTGGCCGCTTGCTCCCTTCGTTACTTGACTACTTCCTCTCAAGGTAAAATCAGTGGCGGATCCAGAAAATATTTTTGACGGGGGCACATAATAAATATATTTAATAATATTA
>OVBX01001791.1:0-23595 GCA_900406325.1 Erucastrum elatum | reverse complement strand
TACGAGGAATAATTTTCCTAGTAAAGTTTCCTAGTAAATGCTTAGTTTTCTTGTAGTGGGGTATCAGACTTCTTCAAAACTATTTGGCGAAAGAATATATTCAGTTGTTTTCCTAATCTAGTCTTTAGACCATTGTATCAATCTTACGGTCAGTGTTAATTTTGAGATTTGGAAGGAGAGAAATTTGATAAAATATCTATAATTCCAACACATAAACTATCACCAGATATGAGATATATCACCACAAGTGAAATCGTAGTCTATAGCGGAAACCGTAAGCCATATATTCAGTTTGATTAGCAGAATATGGTTATCACCACAACTGCCATATTTGCTATTGGTTCAACGGTTAGTTACGTTTCTTTGAACGTTAATATGGTTATTTTGTAAAGTTATTTTTGCACGTTATTTTTCTTTGCAACCATTAACAACCAGCCAAGCTTCAACCATTAGCATGCCTCTGAGAGGAGTCACTTCTTCTTTTTGTACGTTGATGGTTATTTAGTTTGAAGGTGTTTTGCAAATTATATTTCCATCTTTATCAAAACGACTAACCAAGCTTCGATTGGTCGAGCGGACCAAACTGATCCAGTTCACTAATTTTTTTTAATTTGTAATTTTAAGAGATAACTGGGCCTAATTATGGGCCATGGATAACGTGAGTAAAGCAAGAAGTCAGAAAGTCTGCAACTGTTGTACAGGAAGAGAAACGTTTGGACTCCCACTCATTCCTTTCGATCTGTGTGATTTGGGACTTGGGACAGAAAATGGAGACGAAGGAACAAGAAGTAACTCCTCTCAGAGGCATATTATGTCTGAAAAACAGTCAAGACATGGACAGAATCGAGGAAACAGAGGACTGCTTCATTCTTGATTGCGACCCTCTTGATTCTTCCGACTTCAAAATGAAGACGAAGAAAGAAAAAGTGACTCCTATCAGAAGCATATTATGTCTGAAAAACAGCCAAGACATGACGAGAATCGAGGAGACAGAGGACTGCTTCATTCTTGATTTCGATCCTTTTGATTCTTTCGACCTTAAAAAGCTCACAGTCTCTAGTGATGGAGATAGCGATAAAGATCTTGATATTATCCATGAGACAGGCCAGGTTTCAGTTTTGAAATTTGGGGTTTAATTCTAGTGTTTATATCAATACTTTTTCTAGTTTTTTGTTTTGAAAATCTGATGGAATCTCTTGAAACAGGTTGCTTGTAGAGATTACCCACATCCAAGAAGCCTTTGCTTGACTTTTCCCTTTGGATCAACTCCTAACGCCACCCATTGTCATCTGGTAGTTACTCGTCTCTTTCTCTTAAAGGATTTTATTTTAAAGTATGAAATGGGTTAACTTGGTGTTCAAGTCCCTATAGAACTGTCTTTTACTCCCTTAATTAGATATGCAAGTATTTAACCTATAGCGATCAACATGAATGAATATATGCAGTGTTACTGTTGCATCTGCGATAAGCCTGCTCCTTGTGCACAGTGGATATCTTTGCATTGCAATGCTTCAGCAAACTCTATGCAGCAGAAGTCACCAACCCTTGAGAGTGCGAGTTTTTACTATTCTGATTAAGATCTATTTTTGTTGACAGTTTCTCCTTTGCGTTTTAACATTTTTGAATGAGTAGTATGATACCATGAATTAACAATGCATAACTATTTTAGTATGAGACTTTTATTATGTGTGTGAAGTGTGATTTGCTCAGCAATATTGTTTTCTTGCTTTGGTACAAACCTTGGTAAAACGGGTCATATGTGCTAAACTTTATAAAAATGAAAAGCAAAAAGCAAATTTATATGCCTAAAGCATGTGCCACATATCAGTCTTAGAGAACCTAAGATAGAGGAATGTTTTATATTTCTGTAGTTGCTTTATTTTGTTCCAAAGAAACACGAACACAAGCAATGTTCATATAACTACAAAAACAATCACAAATTCAGAACAAATACCAAGCAATTTCCAAGAAATATATCTCCCTTGTTCAAATACTAAAGTCCTCAGATTGAGTAGAGGAGGCATGCCGAATTCATGTTAGCCAAATTCAGTGTAAGGTGTGTGATCAGTGGTCAGGATGATGTACATGTGTACATGAACATTATATATGTGTGTGTTATGATGATCATGTTGCATTTTCAGTACTCAATTGCCCATATATTGCAGTTTCAAATTAATCTTCAACAAATCTGTTTATGTAATTTGTACGTTTAGTTCTATCAATTCGTTCTTTAAAAATCTTACACTTGTATTTCATGCAATTTCTATTTTAATTCGCTTTGCAATTTTATTATAAGATAAATATTTATAATTTTCTAAATGATGTACATGTAACATGTGACATTCTTATCTTAAAACCAAAATTTTATGCTTTTCTAATTAGATAAACATACAACAAGGTTCAAAATAATAATAAGGTGAGGACGACTTTAATTTTGCTTTGGGGTCAAGCAAATAATCCAAACAAATTTGTCTTTGTTTTTTTTTTTGGGATTTGCCTCTTCTCCAAGTTCTTTTTTTCCATGGGGGTATATAAGCAGTGTGTATGTATCGAAGAAAAATAAATAGCGCATTTCAAAATCAAATAAAAAAAAAAAGATTTAAAGAGAGGTTTAGTTTGTTTACGGTTACAGAGATGATGATCCGTTCAAGATCCGTCGCCGTTAAGTCCTTAGGCTACCTCCGCCACTCCTCCGCCCTCGTTCACTCCCCACTCCTCTCCGGCGCCACCGCCACAGCCACAGCCACCACTCCCTCCGTCCGCCACTTCACCTCTCCCCCCGGCCATGCTTTCAACAGGTAATCAATCTAAGCTTAGGGATTGCGTATACTCTTGTGGAATGTGAACATTAGGTGTAGTAGTAGCTATCTGGATCTTGAGTTCATCTTAGGGTTAATTTCGATCTGGTTTGGTGATGCGTTTTTGTTTAATCGTCTTCTTGTTAGCTACCAAATCAAGCCGCCGGTGAACTGGGGGATCCGAATCGTCCCGGAGAAGAGAGCCTGCGTGATTGAGCGGTTCGGCAAGTACGTCAAGACTCTGGAGTCAGGGATCCACTTCCTCGTCCCCGGAGTCGATCGAATCGCGTACGTTCACTCGCTCAAGGAGGAGGCGATTCCGATCGGGAACCAGACTGCGATTACGAAGGATAACGTCAGCATCCACATCGACGGCGTTCTTTACGTCAAGGTTTTGTATATCATCATCATCATCATCGCTTCTTTGATTTCAATCTCTTATCTTCAGATCTAATGTTGAGTTTTTTTTTGTGCGTTTTTGGCAGATTGTGAATCCGCATCTGGCGTCTTATGGTGTTGAGAATCCGATCTACGCTGTTGTGCAGTTGGCTCAGACTACGATGCGTAGTGAGCTCGGGAAGATTACTCTTGACAAGACCTTTGAGGAGCGAGATACGTTGAATGAAAAGATTGTGGTTCGTTTTCTTTTTTTGCTTTTTGGTCTAATGTTTAGTACTTAAAAAGATTGCAGTTTGTTAGCTTTTTTGTTGGTTTAGTCATTGCTGGATCTGAGTTTAGTTGGATAAGAGTTTGTATAATGCAGCTGGGAAATACATTCGTAGTTTAGTTTTTGTTAGATAAGAGTTTGATAAATGCAGTTGGAGAAGGTAGGTTTATGTATTGAATATTGTTACAAGCATGTGATGGTTTTGAGATGGAATCATTCTTTGCAGGAAGCCATTAATGTTGCTGCGAAAGATTGGGGTCTTGAGTGCCTTCGTTATGAGATAAGTGAGTCATCTTTTCTCTCTGTTTTTTGACTCTTTTGATGGGATCTCTCTTGTTTGGCATATTTCTAAGTGTTATGTGTTTCAGGGGATATCATGCCTCCTAATGGAGTGAGGGTTGCTATGGAAATGCAAGCTGAAGCTGAACGTAAGAAGAGAGCCCAGATTCTCGAGTCTGAAGGTACATTTGCATTGCTTTATGTTCTGTGATTGAACAGTGTGCTTTGCTACAGCTATAAAGCCTGCTCCTTTTTTGGTTTATGATGATCTGTTTTGCTGACTTGAACAGGAGAACGTCAAGCGCATATCAACATAGCTGATGGTAAGAAGAGTTCTGTGATCTTGGAATCAGAAGCTGCGAAGATGGATCAAGTCAATCGAGCATCAGGTTTGTATTAATTATTTTGTAAACCAAGAAAGCTAAGCCATTCTTCAGTTTTGTTTCATCACAACATTTCTTTCTTTGTTGTATTGGTTTCCAGGTGAGGCAGAAGCAATATTAGCTAGAGCACAAGCAACAGCCAGGGGGCTAGCGATGTTATCTCAATCCCTCAAGGAAACTGGTGGAGTGGAGGTTAGTATAATATGAGATTAAGCTGATGTTACTCGTATGTTGCTACTTTTAACTTGATCCTTCAAACGAGTTTGGTTTCACACCTGCAGGCTGCGAGTTTGAGAGTTGCTGAGCAATACATTCAAGCTTTTGGGAATATCGCCAAGGAGGTAAACAACACAACTTACTATACCAGATTCCACTGGGTTAACTCATCCTATCTACTTGCTAGTTGCTAGTCTCGTCCTCGGTCCTCCCTTGAGTATTGTTTAATCTAAAAGAGTAAGCTTATGTTGTTTCAACTGATAGGGTACAACGATGCTGCTTCCGAGTTCAGCTGCAAATCCTGCAAACATGATCGCTCAAGCCTTGACGATGTACAAAAGCCTCGTCCCCAACGGTGGTATCGTCCAGGAAACTTCAGCAGTGGAATCCTCGTCTGAAGCGAAATAGAAGAGGAGGTGGTGGTAGAAGAAGAACTTACAGGAACAATAAAAATTCTTTTGAACTGTGAAGAGCTTTTCAGTGTGATATATGAGAAACAGTTTTTATCTTTCTAGTTTGCAAACAGAAAAAAAAAACAGATCTGATCTCTGATTCTTAAAGGAGATTTTGCACCAAGTCCATTCTTATAGTGTTCAGTTTCTGTTCGTTTTCATCTTCATTTCACCTGCATTGCTTACAATTTAAACTTGGTAATTTGCAAGTCTATTTCTTATCACTGTGGTCGCCACATGTACTTAAACTCATTCCTATAATTCTCCAGTCCTTCGGGGTAAAGCCCTACAATTCTTTAGTTTAATTATTTTTGGTTGAATAATGTTTCTTGTCACAAAGCGTCTTCGATTATCATTCAAGCTAATAACCATAAGACAAAAAAAAACAGAGAAAGGAAAAAGGTTTTATGATCCATAAAGCCAAGATCTCGTATGTGTATATATCAACATAATAAATCAACAGCCTCTCACATCGGTTATACATCTCGTGAATACTTAAGAAACTGAACTATGAATGAGATATGTTGTTAAGTTTATTAACAATGTCGTAGTCTTTGATGAGTGATTTGTCAGATCATTTTGGTGACGCAACACGGCGAACGTATATTGAACGTGAGGCTTATGACGGAGATATGTAAGTGGCGGTGGAGGTTGAGAGGGATAGATAATGTTGTTCTTGCTGCGGACCTTGGAAGATGCTGTCAAGAGTGCGATGGATGAAAGTCTGAGGTTGTAAGAATCATGAGAAGTGGAGATGTGTTTTGAGTGACTGTAGTTTTGCTGATCATGATATCAGCAAGTTTAAACATAACTTAATTGATCTTGTAAAGACATGAATGATCATTTTTGGCTCGGTTAGTTGGTCATGTTTGGATATGTACGGGGCATGTTGCGTTTTACATGCTCTTCGCATGTCCCATCAGATTAGCTGGTTAGGGAATTGTTCAGAAGCTAATAAATCTATATTTCTCTCTTTATCATTATGAACAATTTATTTAAAAAATATTCTGTTAATTTATTAAATTACTGTGAGAATTAATTGGTAATATTTATTTTATTATGAGCGGAGCATTAGCTATAACAATAAGAAATCACAAAAAGTAGGAAATCACGGAATTTAATGAAACTCAATTGTAGATTTGGCATCATTGTAGCAATTTTGAATGTCATGATCTTTGCAATTTTCCAAAAGATTATGATATATTTCCGGAATCATATAAATATAGTATATGCAGGTAATTAGCAAAAATTGGAATTGTGCCATAGATTAGGGGATACTTTCTAGAAAATAAATAGCAAAATGAAGTCGCGGATTGTAAAAGACTTAAATAAAAGAAACTAAAGATTTGGCATATTCGTAGCAGACTTGAATCATTCAACTCAAAATACTACTCTCCTACACTTCAGGTAAAATGCAACTGAAATTTTGTTAAACAAAAATAAGAACTCTAAGAACAAGAATAGAAGAAAAACAAAGGGGCAGAAACAGAAATGGGATCAAGGTTTCATGCTTTTATGTTCCCATGGTTTGGTTTTGGTCACATGACTGCATTTCTGCATCTGGCTAACAAACTAGCTGAAAAGGGGCACAAAATAACTTTCTTGCTCCCCAAGAAAGCTCTAAAGCAGCTTGAATCTCTCAATCTATTCCCAAAATCAATTATCTTTCACAGTCTTACCATCCCTTCCGTGGATGGTCTCCCTGATGGCGCAGAGACAACCTCGGATATCCCCATCACGTTAGGTAGTTTCCTGGCCTCGGCTATGGATCGCACACGTGATCAGGTCGAAGAAGCGGTTCAATTAGGTAAACCGGATCTTATTTTTTTCGATTTTGCTCACTGGATTCCGGACATAGCTAGAGAGTATGGAGCCAAGAGTGTGAATTTTGTAACGATATCTGCAGCATGTGTAGCTATTTCATTTGTCCCTGGTCGTGGTCCAGATGACTTGGCTATACCTCCTCCGGGGTATCCTTCGTCCAAGGTGTTGCTTCGCGGACAAGAAACCAACTTCTTGTCATTCCTTTCCTATCCCTTTGGTGATGGAGTAACGTTTTACGAACGTATCATGACAGGGCTTGTGAAATGTGATGTCATATCGATAAGGACTTGTCAGGAAATGGAAGGAAAATTCTGCGATTTCATTGAACGCAAATTTCAAAGAAAAGTTCTCTTGACGGGTCCAATGCTTCCTGAACCGGACGATAGCAAGCCACTCGAAGATCGATGGAATCACTGGCTTAGCCGTTTTGAAACAGGATCAGTAGTATATTGTTCACTTGGCAGCCAAATCATTCTTGAGAAGGAAGAATTTCAAGAACTCTGTTTGGGAATAGAGCTGACCGGTTTACCATTTCTTTTAGCGGTAAAGCCACCAAAAGGCGCGTCTACCATTCAAGAAGCCTTACCAAAAGGGTTTGAAGAGAGGGTCAAGGAGCGTGGAGTAGTTTGGGGAGAATGGGTGCAGCAGCCGCTGATATTGGCTCATCCATCAATAGGTTGCTTTGTGAGCCATTGCGGGTTCGGGTCAATGTGGGAGTCTCTATTGAATGACTGCCAAATAGTGCTTATTCCACATTTGGGTGAACAAATATTCAACACCAGGCTAATGAGCGAGGAGCTTGAGGTGTCGGTGGAGGTGAAAAGAGAGGAAACAGGATGGTTTTCAAAGGAGAATATAAGCGGGGCGGTTAGATCAGTTATGGACAAAGACTCAGAGGTAGGGAACCTAGTAAGGAGGAACCATGCCAAATGGAAGGAGTCTCTACTTAGCTCTGGAATAATCAGTGGTTATGTCAGTAAGTATGTAGAAGCACTGGAGAAACTAGTCTAAAAGGGACAAAACATGAAATAAATTGCGTTGCAAGGAAACTTGATTAGTCTTTTTGTTGTTCTTAAATGGACTTGATATGACTAATTTTGTTAAACCAAATATGAGTCGACTCTTGCATCTCTTAACCAAGCGAGACGATTGTTTGGCCTTTTCAGCAACCTTTGACCCTTTGTGTCTATGTGACGACTCATATGTTAGTTTTGTGCGTTACTATCTTTTGTATATTTGTTTTTAGAAAAAAAACCCATTAAATACACTATTTAATTTAAATTTATCAAGCTCTTTAATATCTATATTTTTACAACCTAGTTTAATACATTAATTAATTATTTTATCATTTTAATAAACTAACTTTTATAACTATGTTCATTTTAATACAAAAATTGTATTTATCTTGATAAACATTAACAAGTTTCAAATGAAATTTTAAAATCTCCATAATTAAAAAAACAAATCTTCAATTTTTAACTTTAATTTAAATTTTAGGAATAAAAGTAAGTTGTTACAAAGGAATAAAAGTAACTGTATTATGGATAATCTTAATATATATACACATATATAAAGAATTATATACATTATATCAATTTTCAAAAAAAGAATTCACGAAATTTATTTTCAGCTATTATTTTTAATTTTTGTAAATGTTATTATTTTTAACAAAATTTTAGCTTTTATTAATTTTCTACTTTATTAGTTTTATTTATTGTTCAAATCGAGTTTTCAATTACAAATATAAAATTTACCGGATATACAAACACAAATATTTAAATGATGGCAAAACAATCACAAATCATAAAATGATGATTTGGACAGAAAACAAAAACAAACACTGAATTGCACCCAAAAAAAAAGATCATGAACAATACCATAATTGGACAAAAGACGACCGTTAATCTTACCGAACACACAAGCCTGGCAATTTTATTACCACAATCTATATATCATATCTAAGTCAACCCTGAAAGAGATCGATCCAGAGCTGGATCTGGTGGACACAGGCGGCCCCTAAAAATTTTAGAAGTTTTTATATCATATAGGTTTTATTGCATTCAACGTGTGTTTTGTCAAAAATATCATAATTGAGGAACAGAGGACCACTAATCTTACCTAACACATAAAAGCCTGACAATTTTTTTTCACCCATAAATAAGGTGGGTCCATTCACCTTGTGTCTGGTCGATACTTCCATAATTGAGCAAAAATCTTACCTAACCACAAGAAAAACAAAGAAGCAATGATTTTATAGAACAAAATAATAAGCATGAAATTTAATCTCAGTCGTGGCATTTTTTGTGGCTCTATTTAAGATACGGTGATTTGGGAGAGAGGGAAAGAAAGAAAGAAAAAAAAAACAAAAACAAAGACAAAAAATGGGAACAAAATTTCATGCTTTTATGTTCCCATGGTTTGCTTTTGGTCACATGACAGCATTTCTGCATCTGGCTAACAAACTAGCGGAGAAAGGTCACAAAATCACTTTCTTGCTCCCCAGGAAAGCTCTAAAGCAACTTGAACCTCTCAATCTGTTCCCAAAATCCATTGTCTTTCACACTCTTACCATCCCTTCCGTGGATGGTCTTCCTGATGGCGCAGAAACAACCGCAGATATCCCAATCACGTTAGGGGGCTTTCTGGCCTCAGCTATGGATCGCACACGCGGTCAGGTCGAAGAAGCGGTTCGATTTGGTAAACCGGATCTGATTTTCTTTGATTTTTCTCACTGGATTCCGGATATAGCTAGAGAGTACGGGGCCAAGAGTGTGAATTTTGTAACGATATCTGCAGCATGTGTAGCTATCTCATTTGTCCCTGGTCGTAGTCCAGATGAGTTAACTGTTCCTCCTCCGGGGTATCCTTCGTCCAAGGTGGTGCTTCGCGGACAAGAAACCAACCTCTTGTCATTCCTTTCCTATCCCTTTGGTGATGGAGTAACGTTTTATGAACGTGTCATGACAGCGCTTGCGAACTGTGATGTCATATCCATAAGGACTTGCCGGGAAATGGAAGGAAAATTCTGTGATTTTATTGAAAAGGAATTTCAAAGAAAAGTTCTCTTCACGGGTCCGATGCTTCCTGAACCGGACAAGATCAAACCACTAGAAGATCGATGGAATCACTGGCTAAGCCAGTTCGAACCAGGATCAGTTGTATATTGTTCACTTGGCAGCCAAGTCATTCTTGAGAAGGAAGAATTTCAAGAACTCTGTTTAGGAATAGAGCTGACCGGTTTACCATTTCTTGTAGCGGTAAAGCCACCAAAAGGCGCGTCTACAATCCAAGAAGCCTTACCGGAAGGGTTCGAAGAGCGGGTTAAGGAGCGTGGAGTGGTTTCTGGAGAATGGGTGCAGCAGCCACTGATATTGGCTCATCCATCAATAGGTTGCTTTGTGAGCCATTGCGGGTTCGGGTCAATGTGGGAGTCTCTATTGAATGACTGCCAAATAGTGCTTCTTCCACATTTGGGTGAACAAATATTCAACACCAGGCTAATGAGCGAGGAACTTGAGGTGTCGGTGGAGGTAAAGAAAGAGGAAACGGGATGGTTTTCAAAGGAGAATATAAGCGGTGCGGTTAGATCAGTTATGGACAAAGACTCAGAGGTAGGGAACCTAGTAAGGAAGAACCATGCCAAATGGAAGGAGTCTCTACTTAGCTCTGGAGTTATCAGTGGTTATGCCAATAAGTATGTTGAAGCAATGGAGAAACTAGTCTAAAAGAGACAAATATGAAATAAATTGCTTTGCTAGGAAACTTTGTTGCTCTTAATGAATCAAGGACGTCATATCGCTGGACTTACATGCTTGTTTTGTTAATCACTTATGAATAAACGAAGTTATATCGCTGAACTTGTATGAATTTTGTATGAGGTTTCCATGCTTCTTCAATAAATTTGATCTCTTGTTTCACGTCACTCTTGCGTTAGCTTTGTGCATTACTATCTTTTGCATATTTGTTTTTATAACTTAAGTGGATCACACAAAAAGAAGATCAGTATTACTATTCGAAAACAAATAAAAACAAAACGAAAGAACGTTTCTTAATCTTAACGAAAAAGGTTAAAAAGGACATCATCATTTTCTCCTTTGTAAAGTTCATTAATTGATTCACCTAATTCATTATAGTTAGTAGTTAGTCACTAAGTATCCAATATTCACCTAACCATCCTAGCTTATAAAAGGATATTTCAGTGTGGAACAATCAAAGCAAGAGCGAAGAAAAAAAGAAAAAAACAATGCTTCCTACATTCTTTTTTTGCAACTGCCCAATGCTTCTTACATAACAAACAAAAACATATATTTCTTCTTGGCTCTCTCGTGTAATTCTTTCTTTTTTAGGATTTCACAAATCAAGAAAGCAAATGGGATCAAAGTCTCAGGCTTTTATGTTCACATGGATTGCTTAAACCCAGATTATTGTCCCAACATACAAACAGATTCAAATATGTTTACATTTCATCTGTTTCAGTATATACGACATCGATGTACTAATGGTTGGCTAAAAAAAAGATGTACTACAAAAAATTTGTTGTTCACAATATCAGATATTTTTTATATACCTGAGTTAACTTAAAAATTATTAATAAACCGTGTAACTAGTCGTATTGTATGTAGCCTATTAGGCTTTTATGAAATGAAATATGTTGACAAAAAAAATAATTTTAATAATTGGATTTAAATATATTCTTAGATAAAAATATGATAAAAAAGGATAAACCCTATAGATAAAACGAGTGAAAAAAGATAAATATAATAAACGATGAGATGCATATCTATTTCGACGTGCATTTTACCGACGATTTCATAATTGAGCAACCGACCGCTTACCAAACAAAGAACACAGGTGGCTTGTCCTCAGCCTCACAGTTTTTGTTTTATTTTATTTAGAGCCACAAGAAAAAGAAAGAAGCAATGGATATTCTATAAAACAAGATAAAATGAAAAATGGTTATGGGACTCTTTTGGCTCTCTTTAAGATTCGGTGTTGAGCTTTTGTTTCCACAATTTGAGAAAGAAAGAGGAAAAAAAAAACAGAAATGAATTCCAAGTTTCATGCTTTTATGTACCCATGGTTTGCTTTTGGTCACATGACTCCATATCTACATCTAGCTAACAAACTTGCCGAGAAAGGTAACAGAATCACCTTCTTGCTGCCCAAGAAAGCTCAGAAACAACTTGAGCATCTCAATCTCTTCCCACAAAACATCGTCTTTCACCCTCTTACTATCCCTCATGTCGATGGCCTCCCTCCTGGCGCTGAAACAGCCTCGGATATCCCCATCTCCTTGGGGAAGTTCCTGACCCAAGCCATGGACCTCACACGTGATCAGGTCGAAGCTGCGGTTCTCGCTCTGAAACCAGACCTGATTCTCTTCGATTTCGCTTATTGGGTTCCCGAGATGGCCAGAGCATACAGAGTTAAGAGTGTGTGTCATCACGTGGTATCTGCGTCTTCAATAGCTTATTCACTTGTCCCTGATGCCGAACCAGGAGTTCCCCCACCGGGTTATCCTTCATCCAAGGTCACTCTCCGTAAGCACGACGCCTATTCCTTTTTGCCAACGGCCTCAGATGCCATTAAGAGGATTAGTAATCGGATTATCACAGGTCTTAAGAACTGCGACGTCATCTCGTTAAGGACTTGCCAAGATATCGAGGGTAAGTTCTGCGACTTCATAGAGCTTCAATACCAGAAGAAGGTTCTCTTAACCGGTCCAATGCTTCCTGAGCTAGACAAGACTACACCACTAGAAAACAAATGGAATCACTGGTTGAGCGGTTTCGAACCGGGGTCTGTTGTGTTTTGTGCACTAGGCAGCCAAATCAATCTAGACAGAGATCAATTCCAAGAACTTTGCCTAGGAAAGGAACTAACAGGGTTACCATTTCTTATTGCGGTAAAGCCGCCAAAAGACGCAAAGACGATTCAAGACGCTTTACCAGAAGGGTTCGAGGAGCGGGTGAAGGGTCGTGGGGTGGTTTGGGGAGGATGGGTGCAGCAACCACTGTTATTGGCTCATCCATCAATAGGCTGCTTTGTGAGCCATTGCGGATTCGGTTCGATGTGGGAGTCCCTGATGAGTGATTGTCAAATCGTCTTACTTCCATATTTGGCTGATCAAGTTCTCAACACCAGATTGATGACCGAGGAACTCGAGGTCTCTGTAGAGGTCCAGAGAGAAGAAACAGGGTGGTTCTCTAAAGAAAACCTGAGCTATGCAATCATGTCTGTGATGAACAAAGAAAGTGAACTTGGAAACAACTTGAGAAGGAACCACGTTAAGTGGACGGATTCGTTGTTCAAAAGTGGATTAATGAGTGGTCATGTTGACAAGTACGTAGAAGCATTAGTGAATTTAGTCCATAAAATGTAATACGTATATAATTGAGTTATGAAATACATGTTTTCTAACACACACATCGTTGATGGTTTTGTGCCCATCTTTGTTGTCGAGGTTGAAATTTTTCACTCCACATCAAATTTTCCTTTCATTATTTTCAAATCATGGCGACGCTGATCGGTTCGCATATCCGGTAGCGGCATCTGCACTGGTCTTTCTTAAATGGTTATCGACTATGATCCACGTTAATTTTGGCGTTGTTGTTGTCTCCCCTTGGGAGTGTTCTTGTCCGACATTTGGGTACGGTTTTCTGAGTTATCGATTGAGAATCACTGGAATTATTTGTAATCTGGTATTGGAAACCGCCATGTTCAAATAAGAGAAAGTGTAGGTTGTGCATCATATGGATATTGAAGAGACGATTGGGACGTCTTGAGTTCTATAATGGTGATATCAATAAAATTAAGATGTTATAAAAAAAAATTGAGTTATGAAATACTTTGCAGCGTTTTAACAAATAACGTCGTGTATATGAGAATATTAGAAAAAATATGGACAGTGAACTAAACAATGAGAATATTAGAAAAAATATGGACGGTGAACTAAAGAATGCGGAAAACGTATTTCAACACACGATTTCGTCCGTGAGCCACTTTTAGTACTTATCACGTAAATTAAGATCAAAACTTAGGTTCATCTCAGAGATTATTTTTATTGGGGTCAATGAACTTAAACTGGGGACAACAAATATTTCAGATTGAGGCCATATACAGTGTGTCTTTGTAATTTACACCAATTTCAAAAATTTTGTTGGGTTCAGTGGCCCCATCCTATTGAACGTGGCTCCGCCACTGTTCATTTCATGTGGTGAATTTTTTAGTTCATTTTATTTTTCATTATCAATTAAAGTGCAATGTATGATTATCTTTTTTTTAAAATAAAAATAAAAAAAAGAAGGAAAATGTTCAAAATTTGGATTCACCTATGTGGTGAATTTTTTAATTCACTCTAATTTTCATTACCAATCAAATTACCACGTACATAAAAAAATCAAATTGGAGTGAATTAGAAAGTGAATCCAAGTTTTGTTCCTTACATTAACTAGGTGTTTTGCCTGTATATATCTTCATTACATTCTCACTAATATTTATTAATTTATTTTTTTTAATTTAAAAACTAACATGATATATTATTATTATTAATGGTTTTAAGAATTTAAAATCAAATGTAAAGTTATTTTAGATTATCTTAAGGGGTATGAAATCCTAAGTACTCTTGTAAAATATCTAAGTAATCTAGAAAGGTATGAAATCATGTAGATAATCTTAAGAGGTATAAAATATCTAAGTAATCAAGAAAAGAATGAAATCATGTAGATAATCTTAAGGGGTATGAAATCATGTAATAATCTTAAGAGGTATAAAATATCTACGTAATCTAGAAAGGTATGAAATATGTATATCCATCAAGAAAAGTGGAATGTGTATATAAAGGGGTGCAAACCTCATTGTAAATCATCAAACAAAACATTCTTCTTAATTTTGGCTCTCTTTGAAGACTTCTAATTTTTTTGTGTTCTGCCTTGTTTCGACCATAAGTGAAGAAAAATGGGCCAAAAGCTGCACGTTCTTATGTTCCCATGGTTCGCTTATGGTCACTTTACTCCATACTTGCATCTAGCCAACAAGTTAGCCGAGAAAGGTCATAGGGTTACTTACTTGCTGCCTAAGAAAGCTAAGAAACAATTGGAACCTCTTAATCTGTTCCCGGACAGCATCGTCTTGCATCCTATTACTGTTCCTCATGTTGATGGTCTCCCTGCTGGCGCCGAGACCCCCTCGGACGTCCCCATCACGCTATGGAAGTTCTTGATCGTAGCCATAGATCGGACACGCGATCAAGTCGAAGTCGCCGTTCGTGCTTCGAGACCGGACCTGATCTTGTTTGATTATGCTTACTGGGTTCCAGAAGTGGCAAAAGAGCATGGAGTCAAGAGTATGATGTACAACGTAATATCAGCTACCTGTATAGCTCATGACCTTGTCCCTGGTGGTGGATTCGGAGTTCCTCCACCTGGTTATCCTTCATCTAAGTTGTTGTTCCGCGCACATGATGCTCACGCCATGGTCTCATTCTCCGTTTACTACAAGAGGTTTTACGACCGGTTTACCACAAGTCTTAGGAATTGTGATTTCATTTCGGTTAGGACGTGTGAAGAAATTGAAGGTAAATTTTGCGACTATATAGGGAGTCAGTACCAGAAGAATGTTCTCTTGACCGGTCCAATGCTTCCTGAGCTAGACAGAAGTCAACCACTTGAAGACAAATGGAATCATTGGCTGAGCGGGTTTGGACCAGGATCGGTTGTGTATTGTGCACTAGGCAGCCAAATCACTCTGGAGAAAGACCAATTCCAAGAACTATGTTTAGGAATGGAGCTCACTGGTTTGCCGTTTTTTGTAGCGGTAGCTCCACCAAGAGGTGCAAAGACTATTCAAGAAGCCTTACCAGAAGGATTCGAGGAGAGGGTAAAGGGTCGTGGAATAGTTTGGGGAGAGTGGGTGCAGCAACCGTTGATATTGGCTCATCCATCAGTAGGCTGCTTTGTGAGCCATTGTGGATTCGGTTCGATGTGGGAGTCTCTAATGAGTGACTGCCAGATAGTCTTGATTCCATATTTGGCTGATCAAGTTCTCAACACGAGATTGTTGACTGATGAACTCGAGGTTGCGGTTGAAGTACCAAGGGAAGAAACAGGATGGTTTTCCAAGGAAAACTTGAGTGTTGCGGTCAACTCTGTGATGAACAAAGATAGTGAGATTGGGAGTCTGGTGAAGAAGAACCACTTCAAGTTGAAGGAGCTTGTGGCTA
The DNA here is from genome assembly GCA_900406325.1 of Erucastrum elatum. Taxonomy (NCBI): domain Eukaryota; kingdom Viridiplantae; phylum Streptophyta; class Magnoliopsida; order Brassicales; family Brassicaceae; genus Erucastrum; species Erucastrum elatum. The sequence continues at coordinate 7,756 of OVBX01001791.1, read as the reverse complement.
GTCCCGGATTATTATCCGGTTACACTGATAAATTTGTTGAGACTGTGGAGAACCTACTCAAGGATACAAAACTTGAATGAATTACTTTAACTTGAGAAGTACGTAGCAGTTCTAAACCCAAAAAAATGAAGTACGCAGCAGTTGTTTCAAATAATGCATAATATTTGCTCAAAAAATGATATTATATTTAAACCATGCAACGGAGCAGTTATCTACATATCTTTGTTCAATTTTGGTTTTTATAAAATTTATCAACTCATTCGGGGTATGCTTTCTCCACCACTCTTATAAGAACACTAAACAAATTTCCGTAACAAATAGAGTTGACTTTTGAACGTATTTAAAAACTAAACAAATTATAAGCCGCAAGTTAAATACATTTAGCGCTATGATTTTTTTTTTTTTTGAGAAAACTTTATAGCGTTATGTTGTTATGTTCATAAAAAAACATTTATAGAGTCATGTCAATGCTTAAAAGAATATTATTGTCTTTAACTATTGATTACATCAGGTGTTTTTCTTAACTCAGAGTTGATCTTATTACAAAAATATAATATAATATTTTTTTTGTTTTTCTTTTGCAGATATAACATACTAAATTGCAATTATAAACTGATAAAACCATATAATATACTTTAAAAGGTTGAACTGATATAACTACAAATTATATAACCACCGGGGCTTGAAAGGCGGCATATCAAAGTTGTTTCCATCGCCTTGGTGTTTTTTAACCTTATTGATGAGCTGCTCAAGTTCTGCAAAACAAAACTCCCTTCATGATGATATTTATAAATAAACATGCTCCCATGTCTACGCGTAACTATTGTGTACCTATGTTATCGTTCGGGACGTTTAGTTATGGTTGCCGCCATCTGCTAAAGTGCTTATCGTCAACATGTACTTTTGTGTTATATATTTGTTTGGAACAAAGCTATGTAAAGCATAAAACAATCCTCTATTATATATAATGTTTTTTTTTTTGTTATATATAATGTTATTGGAGACTGATATGTGGCAAAAAAGTTTTAGCCTTAGGCATATAATTTGCTTTGTGTTTATCAATTTTATAAACTTTGAAATAGACTCGTCTTCACCGAACATATATAACCCTTTTTACCGAGGTATAAAACATAAAACAATCCTCCATTGTATACTTTTGTGTTATTTGTTTGGAACAAAGCTATGTAAAACATAAAACAGCCCTCCAATTTATATTATGTTTTTTTGTTATATATAATGTTATTTGATACTGATATGTGGCAAAAAAGTTTTAGCCTTAGGCATATGAAATTGCTTTGTGTTTACCAATTTTAAAAACTTTGAAATAGACTCGTCTTCACCGAACATATATAACTCTTTTTACCGAGGTATATATCTTTCAGCAAGAAACAATATCGCTGAGCAAATCATACGAATAAGAAGAATATATCACAATAAAATAGTTTACGCCTTTGCCAATCCATAGTCATCCAAAGCTATGTTGACCATTCAAGAGATTCCACCAAATTTTCAAAACTGAAACTAGAAAAAGGTATTGATATAAACACTTACACTAGCTGACAAAAAAAAACCCTTACACTAGAATTAAACCCTAAACTTCAAAACTGAAACCTGGCCTGTCTCATGGATAAAATCCAGATCTTTATTGGCTTATTGCCATCGCCATCGCCATCACTGGAGACTGAGAGCTTTTTTTAAGTAAAAAGAATCAAAAGGGTCAAAATCAAGAATGGGGAAGTCCTCTGTCTCCTCGATTCACTTCATGTCTTGTCTGTTTTTCAGACATAATATACTTCTGACGGAAGATTCAAAAGTGTCGCAGTCCTCTGTTTTCTCAATTCTCTTCATGCCTGTTTTTTAGACATAATATGCCTCTGAGAGGGAGATACTTCTTCTCTCCAATCCTAGAGTCGTTTTAAAGCGTCAATGTTTCTTATTTCGTTCTAAATGAATTGATTGTGTTAACTAAAAAGAATCACATATAAAAATAAGTACTACACTAACAATAGAGTTTGTCTTTCAAGAACAGAATTAAAGGCTAAGTTTTTTCTGGATAAATAAATCCTACTACATCTACTAATTAATGGAATCAGTTTGGCTTCCAATATAAACTGATTCTAAAAAGGATATTTCATACTTTCGAATTTCCAATTTTAAATTATTTCAGTTTGACCGCTAAACAATGTTTACATTTAAATGAAGGTTTAGTTTCGCTAAAAACATATATATACAGTATATATATAATCCACAATGTAACAGTGCGTAACTATTTACTATGAGATTCTTAACTCGTATGATTTGCTCAGGGATATCGTTCGGTGCTGAAAGATATATATAACTCGGTAAACACGAGTCTATTTCAAAGTTTATAAAATTGGTAAACCCAAAGCAATTATATGCCCCTACAGGCTAAAGCTTTTTTTTTGCCACATAGCTTTGTTCCAAACAAATAAAAACACAAAAGCACAATATGATGATGATAAGCACTTGAGCAGATAGAGGCAACCATGATAAAACGTCCCAAAAGATAACATAAGTACCCAATAGTTAGAAGTAGACATGGGAAGAGTTGAAACAAATATTGTCAAAACAACACCTTGCAAGATAAAATTATCACCTAAAAGTTTCACATGTCAACAAAGGACTTGACACCATTGAGCCACTGAAGATGCTCCCTGCCGCCTTTGTCGGCCATATAATTAGCCACAAACTCAGTGATATTGGGCTTGATCCCTCTGATCTCCAAAAACGTGTGGAAAGCCTTCTGCAAATCGTCGTCCAAGTCACTACAAAAAAAAACACAAATCCAGTCACATAACCATATTAAATCTCATAGACATGTATGTATTGAGAGAGAGCAGTAAATCAAAACATACCCAAAGTCAGGTCCTTGGTAGGGCCATGAAAGTTCATAGGGTTTTTGGACGTACACAGTATCGATCACAATTTCATCAACGTAAGCCTTCGCTACAAACTCAAGAGAGGGAAAATCATCCTGTTTTGTCACACTGATGAACATAGGGATACCATTTAGCACTTGAGTTTTAGGATCGTTTGGCGCAAGTTCAATCCGGACATAAATGGTTTCATCCTCAAACTCCCTATCCAGATGCACAACTCGATCCCCTGCGGCATCAACGATGCCGAAAGGAAACCATTCTGGCAACTGTTTACAATGACAAATTCAAAAATTCATATTCATAAAACCAATCAAACACATGAGAGAGAGAGAGAGAGAGAGAGAGAGAGAGAGAGAGAGAGAGAGAGATAGACAACTTACCTCGTCGTCCTCAGGAGCCTCGTTAACAACAGAGCCTTTGATTTTAGATTCGAGGACGCTAACCAGATTCTCGTCTGCGGTGGTAGCACTTAGCGTCGAACCTCTCGAGAATAAAATCAGCGATGATGATGCGCGGTTGAACTGATGGCTACCACCACCAAGAGTCACCCTCTGGACACCAGCTTGGAGACTCACCGGAGATCTTACCGCACGGAAGGGAAGAGCGGCCACTGTAGATAAAGCTTGACAATATAACGACATTGCCAGAGGATTCTTCTAGGGTTTGTGTCAAGAAATGTGCTACACCTACTGTCTACTGTCTAGAAGTGAACGAAGGGTTTTAACTCTCAGAAAGAGAGGTATAAGAAATGTTGTTTGATCANAAAAAAAAAAAAAAAAAAAAAAAAAAAAGAAATGACGGACCCAAATACTTAATGGGTGGCTTTAAGCCCACATATTTCTCTCAATTGTGTTCTGTTATCTTATGTTTTGAGTTTCATGAGTCTTTCTTTTTTGTTTCTTTTTGCTGAAAAAGTCATCATATTCCTCAGTAGGTTATATATGATCGTTTGATTGTTTGATGTATACTATGAAAGATCTCTCATTTAGCAAAATATGATTGTGTTTGCGTAGAGAACTTGAGAAATGAGTGGGTTAGGGGGAATATGAAGTTAATTCTTTTTCGAATCGTCTCCACCTCTCAAGAACATGGAAGATAAAGTCAAGAAGCTTAATGGCTTCATCCAGCTCAATTCTTCAGCAGGAGGAAGGAGGAGGACGTATGTGTGACATCAGGGGGGAACTACGGTTCCGCTGGAGCAACAATGCAAAATACATATAGATAACTTCAGCATCTAGAAATCGGAGTGGTTAAAACCATAGCAAGAGCAATGATGGTGGTATTGTTCTTACCCATTTCTGTCTTTTTTTATTTACTCTCTATCTCAACTCTATCCAAACTAGGACTGGAACGGATCGGGTATCCGGAATACTAATTTTAAAGTATACGGATCTCAATTCGTATCCGGCAGATCTATGTTTTTGATATTTTTATCCGGATTCGGAGTTTTCGAATATTCGAGTTTCAGATTTATATATTTAAAAGAAATAAAAATAATATTAGAACATATAAAGTATTAACAATAATTAAAAAATAAAAAATTGTACAATATTTTTTAATTATATTTATGTATATTATAACAAAGTTAGTATATATATATCAGTATAGAAATGAAAACATAGTAAATAAAATTAGTTTATATATATACATATATTCCTATTTTTGAAATAATTATCAATAAAAATTACGGATTCGGATATCCAGAGTAAAAAAATCAAGATATCCGGATCCAGATTCGATTTGCACGGATCCAACATTTTACTATCCAGATTCAGATCCGGTTCCTCCGGATATCCGAATTTTTGGAGCGGATCCGGATCGAATCTCGGATCGAATCCGAATCCCGGATAATAATTCCAAGCCTAATCCCAACCCCTTAAATCTAATGAACTTCTTAATATTGAAATGAACAAATGTGCATATGCAAGTCTCCCGATTGTTAGTGAAAGGACTTGCCCCATGTACGAGATCCAATGGTTTTGGTCTTAGTATTTTGTTTTATCCTTCACAAATATGGAGTAGATTTTAAAACAAAAAAAAAAGAAAAAAAAATCATAAATTATTGTATAGATATCAAAATATTGTCATGTCTGAGCCAAGCCAGAAGAAACATTCACTTCAAACCTTTAAATTTATTGAAAAAAAAATCTATTTAGATAAACTCTCAAATTTCTATAAAAAAAAATTCATCCCCCAAATTTATAACTTTTTTGTTAGCCGTCTGTAGCTCTCGAATCAACAACAGCTCTCTGTCTTTGTGAACCATCAGCTTCCTACCGATTCAAGTCGCAACACAGTAATAGAGGTAGAGAAAGTTGCCTCACTTCAGTTTCCTATGATTCATTAAAAGTAAACAAATTCTGCGTTTTGTGGTTTTCCTCAGGAAAAGCCGTGATGAGTGGATAGTCAAGAAAAGAAAAGTACTGCTTTATCATTTTCAGTAATATATTGACCGTCTATATATATATATATCGATAATCATTACAAATTTGTGATTTATTTAGATCAGAACACCAAAAAAAAACAAACTTAACAAACTCAGATCGAGGACAAGATCCAGCCAACTCTCTGACAAAACCATAGAGACCTGTCTCAAGCCAGTTCTTCAAGCTGCGCAAAGACAATAAACACTTTATTTTTGAGATCCTAAAGTCATCTGCATTGAAAGCTTTAAAGAAGTTCATAAGAGAGTATCACACACTTTCCAAAACAAAAGTGATGAAACCGTATTGTTGGGGGTTGTTGGGAAGAGTCGGGTTCGTCACTTTCTCGCAGGTCCCACGACATGTGGCGACCCATTGGTTCGTTAATCATTATTATTTTTTTAAAGTAAATGAAAAAAAAATTAAAAAACTTAAAAGTTGCCTTGAAAATCGTGACCCCTCAAGTTTACTGATGGGGATGTCCTAATAACTCAATAACCACATGAAAACATACAATATAAATGTGTTTATTATACCACGGCAATTATTAGGGATTGTTGTAACGCCACATTTGGCTACAAGAGCCGCGACTTTAGATGGATCGATTCCTAAAATTGGGAGATGAAACTTGTATCTGCAAAAGCATGCAAGATCAGCGGATTTGACCACTAGGCAGCACTTGTTGACTGGAGGCGGCGGGCTGTTTCCAGTGACGGGTGGACGACATTTCTGCATATCGTTTGTGTCGATTTTACAAACAGTAAGGCTTGTAACTTCTTTTACCATTACTCCAGCGATTAGAACCATTGCAAGAACTGCAAATTTCATAAGGATTCTGGTATCGTGTTACCCATTTATATCTCTTTTCCTCTCCCTATGGACTTTACTCGTGAAATCTTTAAATCTTCTACCATGGGCTTGTTATAGAGTAAGTTTCTGATGCTAACTGAAAGGTGGTAGTAATTAAGAGCGCAACGTAAGATATGCATGGGTGATGTAATCATAAGAAGTCATTCGTGTTGAGATGTGTGAAGAAAACGGACATTCGTGTAGACTTCCGTTGCATTGCATGTCTAGTATCTGTTCCCCTGTGGTATCAATATTGATCACACCTTACACTGAATTTAGCTAACATGCATGCGGCATCGGCATGCCTCCTCTACTCAATCCAAGGTTTGAGGACTTTGGTTTTCAAATACGGGAGTATATGTGGCGTTCCAATCGTTTATGAAAGTATCAAATATTTGTATGAATTAAGGTATATTAATGTTGAGAAAGAGTTTATGTCACTCTAGGTCACTTTTCCTCTTTTAATATCACTCTAGAGCAGTTTCAGCTCCTGAGACACTTTTTCTTGGTTAATTACCCTCCTATCCTTAAGATTCTTAACTGATTGGGGTGTTTGTGGTAATTCAGCGTGTAACCAACAATTTGGGCTGGTTACGTTTTCAAATTTTGAATTTGACCTTTTTATTATCGTGAAACATAAATATTTATCCCCACAAATTACATTTATTCAGATTAGGGTTAAAATCTCCTTTTTACTTTCTCTCCCGGTGTGAAAAAAAAAGCAGTTGCGGCGGAGCCTTACGGTGGTTTCGTCGGTTACTTCAACTTAAAAACCAGCGTCGACGATGTCTTCACGGGAGAAGCGACTGAGAAAGGGAAAAGCGAAAGGTATTGTCCTGAAGCCGAAATTCCCTTTTCTTTTGTTTCCTGGTGCCGAAATCCCAAAGTTCTTGCTTTTAATTTTAGTTTGTTGCCGTCCCACACTGCAGTTTAGTCTTTAGGGGTTCGATTCTGGGATTTCGATTTTTGGATTAAGAATTCGGATTTGAAATTTTGATTTTAAGATTAAGGATGTAATTTGAGATTTTACCTAAAACCCACAATGTGAGGTTATACATTTCAAAGTTTGGGGATTAGGGTTTCGATTCTTGGATTTTAATTTTGGGATTGGGGTTTCAGATTTGGGATCTCTATGATGATAATGCAATGGGAGAAAAGGTCGAAGCTTGTTGCTTGTTTTGGGTTCTGTGTAGGGGAAGTGATTTGGGTTTTCTGGTAGGAAAGTGATTTGGGATTTCTATGAGGATAATGCAATGGGAGAAAAGGTCGAAGCTTGTTGCTAGTTTTGGTTTCTGTGTAAGAGAAGTGAATTGGGTTCTCTGGTTTCTGGTTCAGATTATTGAGATTTCTAAGATTATCATCTGTTGCTTGTGTCTTTTACAGATAACAGAACCACGTGAAAGAGCCGTGGATGAGTGGCTACCGTCGCGGTTGTTTGCAACTGACCGATACCCAAGCAAAAGACACAACTGTAATTCGCTGTTGGAGTATTTTTTTTGTTAAGAGATGAAGAAGCTTCTGGACTTGTGCTTTGTCAACCAGTTTAGGCTAAAAAGAAGAGGGGTAGTTGTGTACATGCGTACA
>OVBX01001790.1:0-23596 GCA_900406325.1 Erucastrum elatum | reverse complement strand
CAATGTCAAGGCTACTTATCTTGAGAGTAAACCACTTAAAGCATTATGATTTGATCCTCTTAACTCACTTGAATAAAAAACCTACTCTCTCTCAACCAAATGATTTGAACCATTTGACCATTTGCAAGAATTCACTTGATGTTATGCTTAATGAATCACTCATATGACTAGATTTTATTCCAAATCCAAAAATATCACTCTTTTATTGCATAGTTTCTCTAGGCCTCTCCTAACTCTTTTATCCCTACACTTATTGCCAAGCATTCACACAATCAAATCAGCCAACTCTCACATCCATTAAGCATAACATCAAGTGAATTCTTGCAAATGGTCAAATGGCCCAAATCATTTGGTTGGGAGACGATATGCTTTTTATTTAAGTGAGTCAAGAGGATCAAATCATAATGCTTTAAGTGGTTTATTTTTAAGATAAGTATCCTTGACATTGCACATAATATATCTAAGAAAATGATCAACTCATGCATACAATGCCCAATCTCTATTGTTCTACCATTTTCTAAAACATACAAACCCACACAAAGATTCCCAAATGCTCAACTCATCTCACATCTCTCACCAAAATATCCCAAGAACTTTTTCTACACAAGACTCTTTCATTTTGAAATCTATAAGGATTTTTTCACAAATTTAAATTATTTCTTAGTTCCAAACAAACTTGCTAGTCCCCTTTTTCTTTTTTCTTTTTTTTCGATATTTTTTTTATTCTTTTTTTTATATTTGGGGGCCAAGACATTTCAAAACTGAGCTAGAAATTTCTACTTATTCCAAGAAGATCAATCACTTAAGCGCAAGAGTCTATTCACTTTCCTTCAAATTTTTCATACTCCCAATCTAGAATTAACAACACTCACCCCCAATTATATGGCTAGACAATAGAGTATCCAATCTAGCAAGAATAAAGATCAAACATTGTCGTTCTCGATACTCTCAACATTATGCACATGTAAGACTTTCCGAAAAGGGTATCACTCATCAATTCAATGAAGGTTTAAAAGGAGGTAAGGGTTTTTTTTGGGGAATGGTCTACCACTCGAGATTGTCAAAAAGATTGGCAAAAAGGATGTGACATCTCAAGTGTGTATAGCCATGATTCAGCACAGAAATGACCATAAGCAAGAGGCATTAAGTTCATTAAGTTCAAATAAGATTGTAGTTAGCTTTCAAAAACTGAGTTTCAGCAATAAACAAGTTTCAGGAAGAGTTTTCAAGGCTCGAAACATACAAGCTTTTTCAAGAGGTGCAATATCAATTCAAACGCGAGGTAGTGTTCTTTACAAGGCATTTTAAATCATTGCTCCCAATGCAAGTGAAATGCGACCTATATGCTCCAGACTCTCCTAAAAATGCAAGTGAATGCAATCTAAATGATTATTTTTTTTATAATTTTTCAATTTTTTTTATTTTTCTATGCATATATGAATGAGAAAGCAATGCATAAGACTCTTGAACATCAAAGCAAACATGATCAAATACATGGTACCTCCCTCAAACTTAATTCACACGGTCTCTGTGTTGTTAAGTCGAAAGAGATACCCAAATGAAATCTAAATGCAAGAAAAACTGGTATATACAAGGGATGAAGTGGGGAGTACCTTTTACGGTTGGCGAGTCGAGGCAGATGCCCCAGCGCCATCGTCGTCAGGAGGGAAAGAGGTGTAGTAGCCTTCATGAGCTGAACTGTAGTCTCCATACCAGCGCTGACTCTGAACCTCCTGAACCTCGATGTCGTCATCAGAAGATGCTAGAGATGCAGATTTTTTTTCTTGAGGTGGAGGGTAGGATGGGAGGGTTCCTGTCCAGGCGCTGCTGCTGTCTCGTAGTGAGGGGGAAGGTAAGGACAGTAGGCTGAGGTGGAGGCTGGGGTAGTGGAACGTCCGGGAACTCAAAGTCTGCTCTACTGCATCCCGCTATAGCTCCCCTCGTCAACACATCTGCCATCTTCCTCAAGATCTTGGATGTGGATTTTGCTTGTTGCCTCACCGTCTTGCTAAGCGCCTTGCACTTGCCTTTGGGCTTTTCAATCATTTTATCATGCGCATTGTTCCATCTCTGGAGCCGACTGATGTGATCGTGAGCGTCGCGAAGGGCTCCAGGAGAAAGGGTTCCAGAATAGAGTGTGAATGTGTAGCGAGGTTGTCCATAGATGGGCTCCTCGCCCTCATCTTCAATTGGATCATCTTCTGGCACAACATTTCTTTGACCCTCTTCTGCTTCCGTGGAAGGATCGATGGGATCAAGGGTCTCATGCTCACCAAGGTAAGCTTCCCTTGGAATGGTAAAGCTGATCCCGAACGGTCCATCTAGCCTCGTCAAATCCATGTTTGGAAAAACAACCTCAGCCTTTTTGCCCTTGACCTTGAAGTAATAGACGAAGTTGCCCTTGTATTTCCCACTAAAGTATTGGGCAATCCTCAAGTATGGGGCGTCCATGAAGTACGGTACTCTCGCGTCATTTCCCAATGAGATACCTTTGTACTTAAGCATCGGTGTAATCAATCCTCCAATTCCAATCTTCGATGAGGAATCATATATGGTCCAAGCCCAATCTCTGTAGTGCTGAAGACGATCCACAAAGAAACTGACCCATCCAACCTCTGAGTAGATTTCTGTGGAGAAAGGGATCTGTGAGTGGGTGGCGTAGGGCTGAATGGCTTGGAAGAAGATGTACAGGTCTTCATCAGTGATGGTGTCAGCTTCCTTTCATGGGTAGAAGACATGGACCAGCATTCTATGGAGGTAACACACTTAGAGATGTCGGATATGAGCGTTCTTGTCCTTCCCAGTATTGTGTGTGTTTCCTCCACTGATCAACTTCCAAAGCTTCTGGGGAAGGTCGTCGGTCTTCTCCGGAAAGGGGTACTGCAAATTTTCAAAATCGATCACTTTCCCTATTTCTTTGAAACTCGTGGTGTAGCTCCTCCCATGTACTTTGAAAGCGATCTTACCCCCATCCTTCCATTGCATGCTTAGTCTTGTGGAAAGTGACGGCAAGGGAGGAGAGGAACTGACATGAGACATCTTTGTAGAGTGGATAGGCCATGGTGTGAAGCTTGGGCATCTTCAAATGAGCCAGCATTGCCTCGATATCATCATACAGACCTAACTTTTTCAACAACTGGACGTCCACAAACCTCGTTAACGTCAAAGTTATCCCATGTTTCAAATGGTGATAGAGCTGCTTGACAGATGGCTTCTTGTCCCTGTCTCTTTCAACCACAANTGATAGAACTTCTGTTCCCTTCGACTTTTTGGCCTTCTTTGGTGGAGCCGGCTCGTCTGCACTTTTCGAACCACTCTCTTCAATCACAGGAATAACTACACTCTTTCCCGCTCTCTTCTCCTCTGCCAAATTTTTCTTTGCAGCTGCCACATCTTGTCTTTGTGTCAACTGCTTACCGGAACCAGCAGTAGGTGCCTTCGTCTTAACCATTGGTACCTGAGAACAAGATAAACTTAGAGAGGAGTAAGTTGAATGAACAAGAACCACACTTTTTAAAATTTCATGAAATGAAAATTACAAGTGAAGTAAAATTCATTGAACAAAGTGATTCTAGAATCTAAGGAGTCTTAAAACAAGCTTCTAAACAACTTATTAAGCAAACACAACCAAAAACACACTCAATTTCATCCAAATTCGAAAATCCCCAAATCCATGAACCCTAATTTGCAAAAGTTCAATTTCAACTTAATTTCACCATGGAATCATCAACCCAATTTGATATATAAGCTTTCCCTAATCTATTTCACCGCAATCAATCAAAAAAAGGTCAAAAAATTTGATTTTGAAAATCTAGGGTTCAATGACCAAGAATATGTTTGTTCTAAAAGCCGACTTTCAGCATCGCTATCCATTATGAGTCTTGCCGTTTCTCTATAGCAAACCAAAAGATGTTTTCATTGACCAAAAAGACATCCAGGAGAAGATTTCAACCAAAACAGAGAATCACGCATTCTACTTAATTAGAGATGAAATAAATAGAAAAAAAACAAGTGAGAATGAAGGAGAGATCGTCTCCGACGCCGAAGAATGGCGGCTGAAGCTAAAGTTTTCTTGGTTGCTGTTCTTTTGTAGAAATAGCGGAGAAGAAGATGTTTTGTTTTGCTAGTCAATTGGTACTGATATTTATGTTAATGTTATTTTATATTTTTAATATAATTTTATATTTTAATATTTTTTTAAAATATAACTCATAAATCATCGTTACTATAATAATAGAAATATAAATATAAATATAATAACATTTAACAAATTTCTGAATTATTTAATTCCATTTTATAATTGTATTATTAAAACAAATCTTCACACATAGTTTTTATTTAAAGAACGTAGTAACTTATTTTTATGATTAAGTTAGTGAAAATATAATTTTATATAACCATTTTTATTTATGAATATTGATCTAAAAACTAAATACACTTAATGCATCCGAGTTAATCAATTTTTTTTTTGGTCTACTGAGTAAAAACTACATTGAGAAAGTTGAGTAGCCCCCTTTCGTTCCCAAAGGTTAGGGTTTTCATTCACATCAATTACACAATTTACAACACTCACACCAAAAGTCTGTATATCTTTCTTCTCTTATCTCCTTTAATCCCCTTCCCGTAAATTAGGGTTTTTTGTACAGGATGGTGAACAAAAGTTAGTTTAAAAACCTTGAAAATTGACTTGGATTAATATCTTCTGGGGTTCTCTCTTCGTGTCGGAGATTAGGTTCAACGGGTTTTGTGCTTTGTTAGCTTCATTGGGGCAAAAGAGAGAGATGATAGCGGAGAAGCCCGTGTGGGTAAAACACGAAGGATTGCAGCAGATTTTCTCCATTGATGTTCAACCAAACGGTGAACGCTTCGCCACTGGCGGTGGTGATCACAAGGTCTCTCTCTCTTCTTCTTTCCTTTGCATTTTGCCCACTAAGAAATCTAATTAAAATTTAGCTTCTTTTTAGTAAATTTAGCTTCTTTTTTCTTTGTTTCCTCTGAATTGTAAATTTGGATTCTTAAATTTTAATTCCTAGTTCTAGTATAGTTAAATTTAGCTTCTTTTGTGTTTCCTCTGAACTGTAAATTTGGATTCATAAACAGTAATTAGTGATAATGAATGTAGGTAAGGATATGGAACATGAAGTCTGTTGACAAGGATTTGCAAAACCTGGATCCGAAAGAGAGGCTTCTAGCAACACTTCGCGATCACTTTGGGTCAGTCAACTGCGTTAGGTGGGCTAAACACGGGNAAGGTCTCTATCTTCTTCTTCTTTCCTTTGCATTTTACCCACTCAGAAATCTAATTAAATTTAGCTTCTTGTTTAGTAAATTTAGCTTCTTTTTTTCTTTGTTTCCTCTGAACTGTAAATTTGTATTCTTAAATTGTAATTCCTAGTTTTAGTATAGTTAAATTTAGCTTCTTTTGTGTTTCCTTTGAACTGTAAATTTGGATTCGTAAACAGTAATTAGTGATAATGAATGTAGGTAAGGATATGGAACATGAAGTCTGTTGACAAGGAATTGCAAAACCTGGATCCGAAAGAGAGGCTTCTAGCAACACTTCGCGATCACTTTGGCTCAGTCAACTGCGTTAGGTGGGCTAAACACGGGAGGTACGTGGCGTCTGGCTCCGACGACCACGTGATCCAGGTTCACGAGAGGAAGCCTGGTTCAGGCACTACTGAGTTCGGTAGTGGAGAGGCTCCTGATGTTGAGAATTGGAAAGCTGTTATGACTCTAAGAGGACACACTGCCGATGTGGTAATTTAAAAACACATTTCACTCAACTTAAATCCGATTATTTTGTAGTATTTATGTAAGTAACTGAGGGTATGTATGTTGGTTAAAGTAGGTGGATATCAATTGGTCTCCGGATGATTCAATGCTGGCTAGTGGGAGCTTGGACAACACGGTCCATATATGGAACATGCGGAGTGGTATCTGCACTACTGTTCTCAGGGGTCACTTGAGCTTGGTGAAAGGTGTTACTTGGGATCCTATCGGCTCTTTTCTCGCTAGCCAGTCTGATGACAAATCTGTTATTATTTGGCGTACTAGCGATTGGAGCATGGCTCACAGAACCGTTGGTCACTGGGAAAAATCGGTATGCATCTTTTTTTTTTTATTGTGTAAGCAAATTATATAAAAGATTTTGATTTACGGATTCTTTTTTTGTAGCTGGGAACCACGTTTTTCAGGAGACTTGGGTGGTCTCCTTGTGGGCATTTCATTACCACCACACACGGGTTTCAGAAGCCGAGGCATTCTGCTCCGGTTTTAGAAAGAGGGGAGTGGTCTGAGTCGTTTGACTTCTTGGGTCATAATGCTCCAATCGTTGTTGTGAAATTCAATCATTCGATGTTTTTTAAGAGGACCAGTTCTAGTGTATCCCAACGAGCTGGGTGGAGCAATGGGAGTTCCAAATCAGTGGGGAAAGATCTGCAGCCGTACAATGTTATTGCAATAGGGAGCCAAGACCGTACTATAACCGTGTGGACAACTGCTAGTCCCCGCCCTCTTTTCGTCGCTAAGCACTTCTTTGGCCAAAGTGTTGTCGATCTATCTTGGTAATGGACAATCTAACATATTGCTAATTGTATATCTTTATAATGGGCTTGGTTGGTTTAATAATATATGTTAAATCTCAGGAGTCCAGACGGATATTCACTTTTTGCTTGTTCCTTAGATGGAACAGTGGCGATGATTCACTTTGAACCTAAAGAACTTGGTGTCAGGCTAACCGATACTGAGCTTGACGAGTTGAAGAAAAATCGTTATGGGGATGTAAGAGGAGGCAGGCAAGCAAACTTAGTCGAGAGTCCAGCTCAGTTATTACTAGAAACAGTTTCCACAAAGCTAGCAGGTAGTAGTAAGAGGGCGGCTTCAGATGTTCAGGTGACAACGAAACCACCCTCTGCAAACTCGGAGAGTACTGCAAAGAAACGTAAGTCCTCCTCCCAGGTCAATGATGATGGGAATAAGACAGAAGAGGCTGGTGGTGGTGATACATTGAGTAAAGCGTCAACAACTCCAAATCCTGTGAATCAAAAAGTGTATAGAAGGCCTGATGGGAGAAAGAGGATCATCCCTGAAGCTGTAGGAGTTCCCCAGCAGGAGAACAATATCTCCATTAACGAGCATTCCAGTAATTTCCCCCCAGCAGCTCCCTCTGCTGCTGCTCCTAGTAAGATAGATCTTCCTGTGGAGACTACTAGCATTAAGAATCCATCCACCACGAAAGAGATAGTGATCATTAACAACAACGAGCGTCCAAGGCATACAGCTCGTGCCACCATTTCTGAGAGCCTTGTTATTGAGAAGGTTCCTTTAGCTTGTTCTCCTGGAGATGGAGTTTTAAACGTTGAGCAATCTGTAGGTATAAAGGGATCATCATCTTCTAGCACAGGTCTGTTGATAAGGGTGTTTGATTGGAAACAAGGGGAAGCCACTGCCCCTGTTTGCTTGGAAGCTTGTCCAAAGGAGCATGCGTTGGACACTGTTGGCGTAGTAAGCACATCTACCGTCAAGGAAACAGAGGTTATTTGCAAAAGAGCAGGTGAAACTCTTTGGTCTGATCGGATTATGGGGAGTGTCACAGTTCTGGCTGGTAATCCAAACTTCTGGGCGGTTGGGTGCGAAGATGGAAGCCTTCAGGTAAGAATATTTTTTGTTGGGACTTTTGAAAAGGATTTTTGGAGAATTGATATATTGCAATGAATATGATAGTGTAACTTATTTGTCTGAAGGTTTACACAAAATGTGGGAGGCGTGCGATGCCTACAATGATGATGGGATCTGCTGCAACATTCATAGATTGTGACGATAGCTGGAAACTGCTGCTTGTCACGAGAAAAGGATCGTTATACGTGTGGGATCTGTTCAATAGGAAATGCATCCTCCATGACTCTTTATCATCTTTAGTCTCTTCCGACACCAATTTGTCTTCCACAGTAGAAGGTATGCTCCAAGCCTTAAATAGACTGAGAGACTCTTGGTTTTTGCATGAGTTGTTTTGTCTCATAGTAGTCTGAATATGGTTCTGATATTGTTTTTTTGTTGATACACTGTTATGTTTTTTTGCAGGTACGATAAAAGTAATATCTGTGAAATTATCGAAATCTGGTTCTCCACTAGTTGTTCTAGCCACACGACATGCATTCCTCTTCGATACGAGTCTAATGTGCTGGCTGAGAGTGGCTGACGACTGCTTCCCTGCCTCGAATTTCAGTAGCTCCTGGAGTTTGGGCTCGGCTCCATGCGGGGAGCTTGCTGGCTTACAGGTTGATGTGAGAAAGTACATGGCTAGAAAGCCAGGATGGAACAGGATAGCTGATGATGGAGTGCAAACACGTGCACATTTGGAATCTCAATTTGCATCCTCTCTTGCGTTGGAGTCTCCTAACGAGTACCGCCACTGCCTCCTCGCCTATGTTAGGTTCCTAGCTAGGTCTGCTGCCCTTTTCTCATATAACTCTTTTCCCTAACTTTACATTGATGGAATGTTTTGGGTATTCTTTGGTTTGTGATTCTTCATAACTCTCTCTCTCCTATCTCACTTTAGTAAGGTATGTTGTCTTTCTGTCTGTAGAGAGGCAGACGAGTCGAGACTAAGAGAAGTGTGCGAGAGCTTTCTTGGACCTCCTACTGGTATGTCTGAAGCAGCAACCTCAGACACAAACTTGTGTTGGGATCCATATGTTCTTGTAAGTAACTTACCTTCACTTTGTCAAAAGATTATTAACCTTTTCCCAAATCACTTAAAAAACTTCATCTTTTTTTTTCCAGGGGGTGAAGAAGCATAATCTATTGAGAAACGACATTCTTCCTGCAATGGCCTCAAACAGAAAGGTGCAGCGTCTACTCAGTGAGTTCATGGATCTGTTATCTGAATACGAAAACACAGAAGTAGCAGAAGCTGCAACTAAGGAGTCGGCACCAACCATAGACTGTAGTGGAGTCCCATCTTCACTGGATCAAATGGATTCTGATCCTCCAGCAGTGACAGCTACAACTCCTTTGACAATACAAGACAATGACAAACAGGTTTCTCTGGAGACGGGTATTATGTGTGAGAAACCGGACTCTGAAGCCCAGGAAAGGCACGACCAGAATTTAGGAGACCCGGGTGCTTGAACTTATCTCATTGTTTCTTGTATATCAACTATAGCTGTTGTTAAAAATTGATGTTGAGATAGTTGTTTTAGTAAAGCTCCATTTACATTTGAGGAAAGCTTTTCTAGATTGTTGTTTCTAATTTTCACAGTTAACAATATTTTGTATCAACCTAAAGTTATTGTTTTAAAGCTATTTGCCTCTAAAATCTTTTTTTTTTGTGACAATATTTTCAACGATTTTTTTTTCATCATTTTCAACAAAATATAACATGGTCATAAGAACTTATGATTGTTGAAATTATGTTATACTAGAGGTGTATCCGCGCTTCGCGCCGGATATTTTCATTTGTTGTTAAGTATAATTTTTTCGATAATGTAATTATGTAGTCGATTTTATTTGTTAAGAACATTATTTGGTGTTTTATTGCGTTATGTAGTATTAGGTGATAAATTAATATATTATATTTTTATGTCTTAGTAATGTGTTCTTATGTGTATAGTGGTGAAATGAACATTTGATGTAAAGCACGTTGAATTTCAATAACTTTGCATTTAAGCGTTAGTTACTTCTAAAATTAATGGTTTCAGCATAAATCTTACTTTTACTTTTTCAATTTTTTAACATTATTCTTTTAAGATATTTTCCCCCTTCTTCATGTATTTTGACCTTGAATCGTTATTATTTTCGTATTTCGTTTACCTTTCCGGTAGTCTTGCACATTATTTCTTATCTTCTTCTCTTGTGAAATTATCTGATATTTGTTGTATATCAAGTTTAAGAGCTTTCAGTTGTGTGGTTGTTTCTCACTGTGTTGTAGGCTTTTTCCGGTAAATATTTGTTGTTCCTCTTCTTCCTTAGATTTTGGCTGATGTTAGGGACTGCCTTTCCTTAGGTTGGATAAAATTAGTCGTCTTTGATGTTGTCTTCCTCATCATTGCTTGCCGTCAACAGTTCATGCTTGCCTTGGTTTTTCAAGATCTAGTTTTCATGATTTAACTTCTTTTTTCACTTTCATAGCTCGATGACAGTTCCAAGGTTTATTGATGTCATTTTATCTCTCCTTCCCTCTCTGTTCTCTCATCTTGTTACAATTTTTATCGTTGTTACAATTTTTATCGTTGCTCGCGTCTCTGGTGGCTCTCCCTTTCGTCATGTTTGGATAGTGTTTCCTTTGTGTATGCTCTGTGGGTTTTAAAGGTTGTTTCAGGCTTCAAGATTAAGATTAAGCTTTTATTTTTCGGTGATTGACTTTCATCCTCCCACCTTCAAGTTGTTTCTTTTCGTTTCACTGCTTCATTTGGTATATGTATGCAGAGTTGGTCTCTTAGAATTTTGGTGCCTTCTATCTAGATCTTTGTGGTTCTTCACCGGCATGGGCTTCTTGCCTGCGCTTTGTGTTCATGGTTCTTTAGCCATGTGTCTTTTTTTCTTCGTGGTGATTTTGGACTTCCGGTGATTATTTTTTCTCTGATCTGCTTTCTTGATTATTTGTGTTGGTGCTTGATCGAGTTTCTTTGTTTTGTCTCATATTTTATATTTCTATACTTTTCTGACATCTGCTCGTTTTGGCTAAAGCACTATATTGTAAGGTGAGGTGATTAGTCTTCGTTCTTCGTCTTCTTCACCAAAATATGTTTCGTTTTCAAATATTTTTTCTCTACATATAGATTTGCGGGATTTATTTATAATCTGATAATAAATAGAGATACAATTATTTATATAATTTTTAGGTTTTTTTCCTTAAGAAAAAATAGTGAATATCTACATATATGGAATTACTTTAGTTTCTAATGTAGAGATGGAGAAAGATGGAAGGTTGTGTGTGATGTTCCAAATTTTTTTTATCATTTTAGTGATCTAAGTTGTATTTAAAACTCACTTTTATGTATGAAAGGTTAGGATGACGATTAAAAAATTAGGACCAATCCAAAAAAAATGCAATTAAAAAGTGTTTGACCAAGTTGCAATAATAAAAAAATGATGGATTTAAAATGTAAAATTGAAAAACAAATGGAACACATTTCGCAAAACCCTTTACCACTTGTCATGATAAGAGGAAAAGTCTACTTTTTATATATAGAAAATACATATATATTTTTTCTCTAGATATGGATTTGTGGGATTTATTTATTGAAGACTCAATGATGAAAAATTAAATTTAAAGACATTAATCTGATAAAAAAATAGAGATACAACTATTT
Organism: Erucastrum elatum; assembly: GCA_900406325.1. NCBI lineage: Eukaryota > Viridiplantae > Streptophyta > Magnoliopsida > Brassicales > Brassicaceae > Erucastrum > Erucastrum elatum. The sequence goes on along the minus strand of OVBX01001790.1, from coordinate 12,281 downwards.
ATATAATTTCTAGGCTTTTTTCCTCAAAAAACTTAGTGAATATCTATATATATGGAACTTTAATTTCGAATGTAGAGATGGAGAAAGATAGAAGGTTGTGTGTGACGTCCGAGATTTTGTTTTTATCAGTTTAGTGATCTAAGTTATATTTAAGAGTCACTTGTATGTAAGAAGGGTTAGGATGATGATTAAAACTTTAGGACCAATCCAAAAACTAAATGCAATTATAAAGTTATAGACCAAATTGCAATAATAAAAATAATGAAAAATTTAAAATGTAAAAGTGAAAAATAAATGAGACATATGTCGTAAAAACCTCCTGCCACTTGTCATGAGAAGAGAAAAAAATCTACTTTATATAGATAGATTTTGTTGAAAATTTCGGTGATAAAAATATAAGAAGTATAATTTATAAATTATGTCAAAATAAAGATCTCATTTAACATGGTTATTATTCTAATATAAAATGTTTTAAATAATTTTATTTTAAGAAATATACGTATATACTATAAGAAATATTCTATATTGTTATAACATATGAATTTTCCATACGGTTATCATACTAAAAAAATGTTCTAGTGTCAACATATGGACTGTCCGTACGATTATCATATATTATGGGCGATTGGTTGAATTTTATCTCTCTTTTTTAACTTTATTTATTTCTAAAGCACTAAATTTTATCAATTATTTTGTAATTTTATGGGCATTATTACGAGAAACTATAGTGATTTGTATGTGGTCGAATTGGATTTTGGACAGATTTTGGAGAAGCGTATCGTTTTCGGTGACTTGTTGAGATAATAAAATGGTTTTAAAGCCTTTTTGGCAAAAAAATAATAAAATAAAATGGTTTTAAGACAGTAAAATAGCTTCACGCACTCCCTCCGCCTACAAACAAGGAGTTGACAAAAAAATCAATAATCTTCCAAGCAGAAAAAAGATCGACAAAAGCAATAACGTGCAGATTATCGTAAATTACCAAAACTATAAAGATTTGCGTCTTGGCAGGCTCTGTCTTTTCTTCAATTTTTTCTTGCTTTATTTAAAGCCTATACTACGTAATATTCATTTACCAAGCACCACCGCTGATTTAACACAAGTAGTCCGAATAAAACATAAAAACAACCTTTTCAGTTCAAGTATTTCTACATTTCTGCGATGCTATTGATAAAGTTTATGATATTGATTTCTTTTTATTCTTTGCTAAAATCAAATGCAAATGAAACCCTTTAACAAAAAAAAAAATCAAATGCAAATGCATATACTCTATATCCAAAATATAAATATTTTTGAAATTAAATTTGAAAAATTTCTAATTAAAAATAAAATAAATATCCAAAATATACTCCTAACATATTCCAATATAAGTGTTTGGATTATGTTTGGAATATATTTAAAATAAAAAAATTCCAAAATATATTACAAACATATATATTCTTTTGTGTTTTATCATAACATTTTTTAATTATAAAAACTTCATATTATCATATTTATTTTAATTTACAAAAACTTTAGAAATTATTATAGTTATGAAATTATAAATGTACTGCACAAAAGAAATATCTTGCTTCCTATTAAAGTGTAAAATACAGTCTTGCATCCCACCAGACCATGTTTTTATAGTGTAAAATCCATCTCTAGCGTCAAATGTGTATTTGTTTGTAGTGTATCAAGTCTCATTTCTGAACAAAGTTACGATTAGTCAACTTGTTTGATTTGTCTACTCCGTTCAGATTCAATTATTGATAAATTGAATTTTTCGATTTTAGACAAAATTTGGTCAGTCATATCTTTGATACAAAAACATTAATTCAGTAAACTTTGATGTTTATTCAAAATATTTTTTTTTTCAAATGTTTACTGAATCAATGTGTTTAGAATATTTTAAAAACTAGATCTAGACAAAAAAAATTACAAAATAAACTTAACAAATGCACTAATTGATCATATATGGGAGTATTACAGAAAGAGTTTTATATAATAGTTTAGAATTTTACTTATAGTTTCTCATTTAATTAAGAATTTCTATGCAAATTATACATTTAGTGTAACAATTTATTAATTAATATTGTTGTAATATTTATATATGTGCTAATTATTTATAAAATTTTATAGATTTAAATTAATTATGACAAATATAAGAATCAGAGTACAAAATATAAATACTTTTGATATTAAATTTAAAAGTTTCTAGTTTGTTTCTCCAAAAATCTGTTCAACATTTTTTTTAGTTTTTTTCTCCAATTTTGGCTTTTTGTCAAAGTCGCGAGATTTTATCTGTTTTTTCTATTTTCTTAGTCGGAACTTTCTTTTTTAGCTAGTAACTGATTTTGTACAGATTAGATGGTGTCGATGTCTTCGGGGGTTCTGCTTTGTCTTGGTAGCGATTAATCGTGATGACTTTTGCATGCTCGAATCTGCTGAAGACTAAGTCTAATGTATTTCTACAAATGGTGACTTTATTCTCTGCCTAAGTCTGCTTTTCTGTATATTTACTTTAGGGAAGGGAAAATTAATGAATTGTTGTGGTGATTATAGTGATGGAGCTGGTATAGTGGAACTNTTGACTCTTCATGCATATTCAGATTTTTGGTTAAATTATTGACAGCGTCTGATTAAGACAACGGCTTTTGATCGGCTCGACATCTTCTCCATCCATCTCCTACTCCTTTTACCTATCTAGTTACCTTTCTCGCTCATAATTCTTTTTTAGTGTTGACATTTCAATTCTTACTCGTGGTGATTTCTGCTGGTACGTATGAAGTTTCGACTTTTTTAGGCTCTCGATCTTTTTTCGACGGTTTTTGGTGAAGGGAAGATAGGAGTTCAATGATTGCTTCGTACAGTGAAGGGAATATAGGAGTTCGAACTCCGGGTTGTCTTTAAGTTTTTATGCTTTTAGATTATTTCGACCCAAGCGTACCAAGAATTCTTAGATTTTTATTTTTTCTGTTATACTTTTTGTAGTTATTATTTCAGAAAAACCAAAACGATTTTAGATTCGAATGGCAACAATAGATTGAGCGGTACAGAACAAATGGTACAATTACGGTGTGGTTTTAACAGTTATAAAAACATATAGGAATTTGAAATATATAGAGATTTTTGTTATTGTTAACTGCGTTGCGGTGCTAGATGGATTAAATCATTTGAAGATTAATATAAAAACCTTTTATAAAGAATTTAAATAAAATGGAGCATTAAATTTGGTTACAAGCCGCATAACTTTTCGAAGCTGCTTTTCAACCATAAGGTCTCGGGTTCGACTAGTTTTCAATTGGTGATTTGGATGAATGGAAAAAAAATCATTTAAGGAATTGAATAAATACAAAATAGGAATTTTCTTCATTTTGTTTCTAATCAAACTTGGAAAGAAAATATCTTATCAAAGCTGGAGAGAACCTTCTATATAATTTTATTTATTCATGAAGAATTAAAAGAAATAGTGTGGGACCCATCTGTCAATAATTTAACCAAAAATTCAACCTAATTAGTATATAAAAATTAAGGAAAAAAATTCATCATAACTTTTTTCTATAATATAGTCACCAATTGGAACTCAATATCATTTAGTCATTAGTCGCACTTACATTATACGAACTAAAAGCATTTAATGGTCATTTAAAAAATAGAAGCATTTATAGTTCGTTGTTTTCTTACGTCTTTAAAAATATAAGAACAATTCAGATTAAATTTGTCAATAGTATATTAATTTAGTTTATATAAATGGAAAAAAGTTATTTCGTACCTAACATATTCTGATATACTTCTAACAAGTTCAAGTATACATACATCATGTTTAACTTCTGGTGAAATCATACACCAGTTGCAATACCATCTGATTTTGCAAACATAAAAGTGACAACATCTAATTAGTTAAAAAATAATAAACTTATATCATATAAGAGAAATATCATTTTAATGTTTCAATACTATTTCTTATTCTCTTATGAATCTCAATTAGTTTTAGTTATGTGCTTCTTATAGATTGGTTGCATAATCATGAAAAAAAAATTTATTAAGAAATTTTACAAAATGATTAACATATAATAAATTCTAAACTTTTATTTACAAAATGATTGACACATAATCAAGATTAATTGAGATTAATATGAAAATAGTTGATATGATTGAAACATCATAACTAATATTTTCTTATATGAGATAACATTTTATCTTTAACTATTTTGGTTAATTTTACTAAATAATTAGAATTTATAAACAACTATATTTTGAAAGTTATATTTATAAAACAATTATTTTTGTTGGAAAAAGAATAAAATTATTGTATATTTGGAATTTTTGTCATCAAAACTGGTAAAGTCTACATCAACAAAATTAGATGATGTGGTGACTTGTATATGATTTCACCAAAAATCTAATAAAATGTTGATAGACTTTTTGAAACTTTACATATATATTTGCCCGATGATATAATTAATACATACATTGAATATATCCTGATACTTTGAGTATGGAATAATTCTTTTAAATAGAAACATTAAATATACTACTCTACAAATTACACCTTTTGTATTGAAGATTTCATCCACATTCTTAAGAGCAACCTTATTGGAAAGGATGTTAAATTAGGTTTCTAAGCTATAAAAATTGTTAGTTTAATATGTTTTATTAAATTAGTTAAATTTTTATTTATTTTATAAGAAAACAGACCATTCTTAACTTGATAATTTTAAAAGTGGAATTCTAAAACACATCTAAAATAAGAACTTCTTACTACATCTCTCTCATACTTTTTATCTTTTGCATTTATTTTTGTTCTAAGATACCAAGGGAGAACTCCTTGTTGGAGTTGATGTTAGAAGCTGGAGATGCGTATTAATTGTTTCTTACATAAATGATAAATCCGTATAACATATCTAATTTGAATATTCTAGTGAATGTAGGTAGATCTGCAAATAGTAGATATTATAGGTCAACAATATAGGCCAATATTTAACAATAACATTATAAGAACTAAAATGTTACACGTTAGAAGTATATATATATATATATGTGTGTTTGGTGAACTTAAAGAGCATGTTCTTATTTATTCCTTCGCAAATGTGATGTAAACTTTTTGCCAAAAAAAAGTGATGTAAGCTAAAGACCTTGCCATCCAAGTTCGATTTTTTTTTAATATCAAAAAACAAGTTTCTAAAGAAGTAATTAGTTTCTTATGTACTTAACAAATCAATTGTGTTCCTCTTCAGACATTTTTTTTGTTTGTACTGAAAATTTAGATCGGGTAATAAGCTTCTAATTCTTCCAGATTCAAAATCAGCTGTTTTATTTAAAATATTTTTGTACTAAAAAGATTAAATTTAAATTACAAAGAAACCAAAATCTTTATAGTACTCTATTAAATCACCAACGCTTTAGTAGTTTTCAAACAAGTTAACCAAAACTTTGATGAACCTTTGTTTCTCACAGCAAACGACAAAAATGCAACAGTATTTTTTACTTTCAGTCAAAGCTAAACACCAGGTGGCTATCAAGAATTTTTGTTTGGAAGCTTCTTCTTAGCCCATCTATTTATCGGTTTATGATGTAAAGATTTTAGGGAAAATAGTTTTTTTAGGTCAAAAAAATGATTTTCATGTCCCATTAGACTAATTTTATGTAATTCATGTCCTAATAAACTAAATCTTTTCAAAATGGCCATATTGCCCTTAATTTCAATTAAAATTTTGAAATTACAATCAATAAACCGATTTGTAAATATTAAAAATATTTTTAACTATAATAATTTTAAAAAATAGTGTTTTAAAATTCCCAGAAATAAAAATCGTAAAGAATGAAGGTTTGATGATTCATCGGGATCAACCGATCGCATTGGGACTGATCGATCTCGGCTGCTCGATGCCGAAAAAATCCAAACAACGAAAATGGATCCATCGGTTCAAGTTAACTAGATTGCGCCGGTCCAACCTGAATCTACAACCAAATCCCAAACACCACATGAATCATAGATATGAATCATAGCAGAAATATTTTTGAGAAATTTTGTGAATGGATAAAAGACGGCGTCTGGAGAAGAAAGAAGAAGTTTAGAACACGATTTTGTTTTTTTATCAATTTTTAACTTAATAATTAATTAAAACACGATTTTCTTTTTGTTTTCCTGTTTTTAAAATGANTGTTTTTTTTTCAATTTTTAACTTAATAATTAATTAAAACACGATTTTCTTTTTGTTTTCCTGTTTTTAAAATGATTTTTTTAAATGTTTTTTTTGTTTATTTTTTTAAAACGATTTATTAAATAAGGAAATAAAATATTTCCAAATATTCAATTCCTATATTTTTGGAATGTGTCCTTATCCGTATGTATTCTACTATATTTAGAATACTGTAAATATGTTAGAAATCGATTTCTAATTGCTTTAGATTTATAATATTATGTAGAATCTGATTTCTACTGGTTTTAGAAATCTAGTAATGTGTAGATTCCAATTTCTACGGATTTTAGAAACATAGNTTATGCGTAGAATGTGTTTTCTAAATATTTTTAGATTACTATTATTTATGTAGAACACGTATTCTAAACATAGTAGATTTAATGAAAAAAGTAGATCATGTTTTCTACTATGTAGAATGTAGATTCTACTTTTATTAGAACAAAATATAAAACTATGATTTAAACATTTTTAGAATTGAAAAAATACCAATAAGTTGATCTTGGTTTGTCATCACTAGTTACTATTTTTAAATTTTTTTTTTGGTTTGTAAAACTATTTATTTTATTTATTTTGTGAATTACTAAAGGGTATTATAGGAAAAAATGGTACAAAGAACAAATTAGTCTAATGGGACATGAAGATCATTTTTTTGGCCTAAAAAAACTATTTTCCCAAGATTTTATTTCTATAAATTAAAACTAAATCCTAATACATACTAACCACCTCGGAAAATTAGATAAAATGTTATCAATTTCTTTACGATTAGAACTTACTCAATTTTCTGACTATTTTTTGCATTGGAATTGGTTTCTGTTGGAAGTTGAGAGGACTTTGTTGGAACTAGTAATTCATTTTAGAACAAAACGAGACCTCTCACTAGACTTTAGCAAAATTTGGCCAAATATATATCTTAAGTATTTCATTTTCTATGTTTTCATAAGGTTAAAAGGACTTTGGACAATTAGTGGTTTTCTTATTTCTACATCTTAACTAGTTTTTACTTTTTAGTAAAGCAATGATAAGCGGAGGGCCTTATTGTCTTTCTCACTCTCACGTAATCTACTGCTATAAATAATCCCACCCTCCAAAAGGTTTCTGTCACAAGACTTATTTACCATTTCTTATTACTCTCCCAAATGATGGAATTCAATCGTGTTCAATTTCTTCAAAACAAGACAATTCTTGTCACCGGCGCTACCGGCTTCCTTGCCAAGGGTATGTTTCTTTAACTTTTATTTTTGCTTATGGTTAATTATCATCAACTTAGTCTAAGATACGTTAAGCTTAAGAGTGACTAATGAATTAGTTTGAAATTTTGGAGAAAAAAAGTTCTTAACATTTTACCCAAAAAAAATGGGAAAAATCAAATCAAGATTGGCACATATTTTTTCCTTCAAAATCTCGTTTAATTTTTAATCGCTTTTCTTTGAAAAAAAAATATTTACTTTATATATATATATCTGTATAATTAATGTGCATTTAGTTTATATATAACCATTTCAGGTAGTATCCATATATGAAATGGAGTAGCTCACTGTTATCACCTGATACAGTATTATTAATTATCATTGACTTTTAATAGTTTTCGTCGAGAAAATTCTGAGAGTACAACCAAATGTGAGGAAGATGTACCTTGTGGTGAGAGCATCCGACAATGAAGCCGCGATGAAACGCTTACGAGCAGAGGTGATATATTAAGAAACCTAATTCACTACATAATATGTGAACGAACAAATATTCGTATATGAAAGGAGTAGTGGGTTCATATCGTGATGTTTATTAATCTGATTTGTTGCATGATACATACATACATAACAGGTGTTTGAGAAAGATCTTTTCGAGGTGTTGAGAAAGAATATTGGCGAAGAGAATTTAAATACATTGTTGTCTGAAAAAGTTGTCCCGGTAGCAGGTGATATCTCGACCGATAATTTTGGCGTGAAGGACTCTAATCTCCGAGAACGTATGCAAAAAGAAATCGATATTGTTGTAAATGTCGCAGCCACAACAAACTTTGACGAAAGGTACTAGCTAAAAGACATTTATGCTTTTAAAGTCAGATTTAAATTGTTATATTCTATGTTGCACATGAAAAAGATATGATGTTGGGCTTGGAATCAACACATTCGGAGCTCTCAATGTCCTTAACTTCACCAAAAAATGTGTTAAAGCACAATTGCTTCTCCATGTCTCAACGGGTGAGTGTTTTACGTTTATTCATCTAGTTTTCTTTAAGGAAATGATTTCAAAGTTTATATTCTGCGATATGGTTTTTGAAAATAATAGCCGTCTTTGTTTCTTTAGCTTATGTTTGTGGAGAAAAATCGGGTCTCCTAAGTGAAAAACCATTCGTAATGGAGGAGATTCGTAACGAAAATGGTCAACAATTGGATATTAACTTTGAAATGGAGCTGATGAAGAAAAAATTAAAAGAACTACATGAACAAGATTGTTCAGATGAAGACATTACTCTATCCATGAAAGAACTCGGAATGGAAAGGTGAGTGTTGTTGATGACTAAAAAGTCCTTTGTAATTAATTATCAGATATGATCGATGAAATATAATTTCGTAAGTATGTTGATGATTAGGGCAAAGCTTCATGGATGGCCAAACACATATGTTTTCACCAAATCAATGGGAGAGATGCTTATAGGTAACCATAGAGAAAGTCTTCCTCTTGTCATCATCCGTCCCACGATGATCACCAGCACTCACTCTGAACCTTTTCCTGGTTGGATCGAAGGGTTAAGGTAGCTTTCTTATCCATTGGGAATCTGATCTTGATTTTAGAAGATAAAACCAACATGCCGTTGGTCAATAATAAACCTTTTAACCAGACCCAGAACCCGAACCGACAAAAAATCAAAGCAAAACTATATAGATATTTACGTATTACAATTATTCACATTATTAATAGTATCTGAATGTAGAACTGTAGACAGCGTGATTGTTGCGCACGGAAAGGGAGTGCTCAAGTGTTTTCTTGTCGATGTGAACTCAGTCTGCGATATGGTAAAGTCTCTAACTAGACATTATCTATTCTAATTTTTGTATTTAACAAAATGAGATCAAGCTAGCTCCAGATTTTGATGTAAATGTGATGTAATATGGAAAACGTTGTTGACAGATACCAGTGGATATGGTAGCAAATGCGATGATCACGGCTACAGCTACACATGCTGGAAATTCAGGGGTTCACATGGTGTACCATGTTGGTTCATCGCACCAGAACCCGGTGACATTTGGAGAGATTCATGAGATTTCTGTTCGTTACTTCACCAAAAGCCCTTTGCGTAGTCGCAGTGGCTCGCTCATAGCCGTCTCAAAAGTGAGACTTATATCAAACATGGCTTTGTTCAGCCTCTACATGACCCTACGTTTCAAACTACCTTTACAGGTACTAGTATCATATAGTTTTAATTTTTAAGACTGCATTATGAAACGGTTGACAAAAAAAAACTGCATAATGAAACATTAACATATTATTTTATAGAGATATTATTTCTTCATAGTATTGATGAATAGTTAATCTTTCTCTCCCTTTTTTTTAATTAGGTGTTGAAACTAATTGACATAATATATCCTTGGAGAAGCGGAGATAAATACGAAGACAAGAACCGCAAAATCAATATGGTAATGAGATTGGTAGAGCTTTACGAGCCTTACGTACTCTTCAAGGGCATGTACGTATTAACTTCAATTGTGTGTTTGAAGTTTATCGCTATTTCAAATTGTTCTATTTAAAATTTATCACACAAGACTTTTTTTCAGATTCGACGATAGAAATACCAAGAGCTTATGCGCCAATCAAAAGGACGATGAGACAAGAAATTCAAAGGGGTCGATGTTTGATTTTGACCCAAAAGGCATTAATTGGGGAGACTACCTCACAAGTGTACATATTCCTGGCCTCATCACACACGTACTTAAGAAATAAAAATCAGAAACGCAGTTTACTGAAATCTGCATGAATCACCAATAAAACAGCTACTCAAAATGCAAAACTATAATTTATTTGCACACAAACGTAATTCTTTTAAATTAAAATTTATGTTCTGTTCTTCTGTAATGGAATTAGCGTGCTACTTATTTGACAATACTGCTCTCGTAATTCCAATAAGTATCATATTATCATTTCTTTTTGTCAACATTAACATATATGATATTATCAATTAGACAATTAGGTATGTATTATTATTGTGTTATAACCTGCTACCTAAAGAACAAATGATTATCAACCACAGCAAGTTGACAATGATATATCCGTCTCGCGTTTCTATGCGTTTCAACCACAGCAAGTCACCGCAGCTGTTCCACCTTGGAATAATTGCTTTCAGTCATTGTTAACAGATCTTCTGCATGGATTGTGATTGATTCTAGAAATGACTTAATTTTTGGCGCATTAATAAAAAAAATGATGTATATTTTTTAGAATTAGGAAAAGTATAAGTTATTCATTCACATAATCATTATCTAAATTGAAAAACGAATATTTACTTTAATTGTACTTTGCTCTTTAATTTCGTTGATTTCTTCAAAATTATTTTTTGTTAATTGACAACAATCGCCGTTTCTCAAAATCCAACATAAATTGATCATAGCTTAGAGTATCGATATAGACAGACACCCACACTCATAGCTGTAGTCAATCATGAGCTTCCCTCCCACTACTAAAGATATTTGTCAGGGCTACATTATCACCTGGGGAACCACGAAGTTTGACAAAACCTAGGGAGAACAATTGCAAAAGTTTGCTGCAAAAGTTTGTTAATTAAAGTGTGTTTGTGGTTTGTCCTTGTTCAGACCCACCAACACATGGTGATCTGCAACCGATTACTTTTTTTTTTTAAATCAGAAAAACGAAAAAAAAAAAATTGAAGGACTAAAACAATCGCAGGCGACAAAATGTTGCACTTATAGTTATGGTCCATAGCCACAGAAAAATCATATCTATATATAGGCTAAAATCATGGTTATATAAAAAGGTTGCCACGTTTTGTGGCTAGAAAAAAATCATTGCAAATCGTGGCTAATTAGCCGAGACTTGCACGTAATTTTGTGACCAAATTAGCAATGATTTTGCCGCCTGGTAATTTATAGCTATGATTTAGCCACTATTTAACCCTGGTTATAATAACAAAATAAAGGAAACTAAAACATCTTAAATAACTTTTTATAAAATAAAAAATAGGGAAAATTGTTTTTTTAGGCCAAAAATATGATGTTCATGTTCCATTAGACTAATCTCTTTTTGTACCATTTTTTTCTTCTAATACCCTTTAATATTTAACAAAATAAATAAAATAAATAATTTTACAAACCAAAAAAATTAAAAAATAGAAACTAGTGATGAGATACATATATCAACTTATTGATATTTTTTTCAATTCTAAAAATGTTTAAATCATAATTTTATGTTTTGTTCTACCAAAAGTAGAATTGACATTCTACACATTAGAAAATGTGATCTACTTTTTTCATTGAATCTACTATGTTTAGAATACATGTTCTAAATAAATAATAGTAATCTAAAAATATTTAGAAAACACATTCTACGCTTACCATATATTTCTAAAATCTGTAGAAATTGGAATCTACACATTACTATAAATCTAATACATGTAGAAATCAGATTCTACATAATACAGTGAAACCTCTATAAATTAATAACGTTGGGACTGCAATTTTTTATTAATTTATAGAGATATTAATTTATCGAGATACTAACTGAACCAAAAACTCAATTCGGGACTATAAAATTGTATTAATTTATAGAGATATTAATTTATAGATTATTAATTTATAGAGGTTATACTGTACTTTAAATCTAAAACTAGTAGAAATCGATTTCAAATATGTTAACTCTATTCTAAATATATTAGAATACAGATTCTACGGATAAGGATAAGAATAATCAGTTCCAAAAAATATGGAAAGAGAATATTTGGAAATATTCAATTTTTTAATTTGTTAAATTGATTTTAAAAAATCGAAAAAATCATGATTTAATTGCAAGAAATATTTGGTAATATTTTATTTCCATATATGAATAATATATTTTATTATAATATTAAATACAACTAAATACATTATAATA
>OVBX01001789.1:0-23601 GCA_900406325.1 Erucastrum elatum | reverse complement strand
CTTCCCGGGTTGCGTCTCGAGTGGCTTCTTGACCGCCGGGTCCGTCGTCGGGCTGTTGAGGTGTCTCCTCGTCGTCATGTGGACTGTTGAGTGAAGCCATAGGTCGGAATTTGGTTCTGAACCGTTTCCGCTTGTTTCCAATTGCCCCGAGGGATTGGTTTTCTCGTCGGAGAGTGAGGTTTTCAGCTTCCATAGCGTCTAGCTTCTCGACGCTTTGCTGAAGCTGCTTGGAGGGTTCCCCAAGTTGATCTTTTAGGTACTGAACTTCCTGGACGAGTTCCAGACCTGTAGGTGCGGTTTCCTGAGCCTTATGAAGGTCGGTGATTTGACTCTGAAGGGTTTCAAATCGGCTTAGAAGCTCCTTCTCCTTCGGGGTCAATTCAGCTTGGTTGGAATCGTCTTCTTGTACCATCGTCACGTAGTTGAGTTACTCCCCTCCTTCTAGCGCCAAAATGTTATGGTATTTTTGTGTAGGATCGTTTTAGTACTACGGAACACAGGAAGACTCAAATATTTGTAAGTGTTTATGTGTGTTAAGAATAGAAATCGAAGAAAAGAGACTGTTATTATTGTGTGATTTCGGGATTACAACGTTAGGTATGTATAAATCCTAGTTCTATCGCCTAACTCTCTAGTCTCTAAGCCCCAAAGTGTCGATCCCTTGTTCTAGGGTTTGGGTTCCCCTTTTATAGTTGATATAAGTCGGCTGAAGTAGGGCGGTCTTCGCAATATTCTTGAATATATTACTTTTCCCTCGGTTTAGGAAACTTCTATATTTGTGCGGAGGATCGGATCCTTGGTCCTTTCGGCAGGGGCTAAGCCTTGGTTCCTCGTCGCGGGGACTGGACTCTGGATATTATTAATGGAGATCGGATCCTAGTGCCTCCCAGTGGAGATTGGTTCTTTGAATAGAGGAAGGACCCTGGGTCCCTTCCAAACGAGGGCCCGGAAGTCAAGGCCCCTTCGGAAGCTAGAGAAATCTTTAGCCCTGGATATTTTTCCCCACAATGAGCACAATTGCTCTACCAGCATCGACACTTGAGCAGTTGGACAAGATTGCGCGAAGGTTCGTATGGGGAAGTTCTGAAGGTAACAGAAAGCAACACTTGATTGCATGGGGGAAGATCTGCAAACCAAAGAGAGAGGGTGGTCTTGGGATAAGGTTAGCGAGAGAGATGAACGTGGCTTTATTAGGAAAGCTTGGATGGAGATTGATGAATATTCAAGATGCGTTGTGGGCTCAGATCTTGCAAAAAAAAATTCGAATGGGGAAGTTGTCTGAGCCACAATGGATGATAGTCAAAGGGAGTTGGTCGCCTACTTGGAGAAGCTTAGTAATGGGGATTCGTGAGGTGGTTGTGCCAGGGACGCGTTGGATTCTTGGAGATGGCCGACGGATCCGATTCTGGAAAGATAAGTGGCTGTCTAATGAACCTTTATATGAGTCGAGGATCATTGAGATACCGGAGCAACTACTGGAAGTAAAAGCTAGGGACCTCTGGCAGAGTGGTTCTGGTTGGATGTTACAGGTAATGGAGCCATACCTATCAATGCATAATCAGTTGAGGCTGGCCCCAGTGGTGATTGATGATGTCACGGGAGCGAGAGATAGGATGTCTTGGGGAGAAAGCAATGATGGTCGCTTCTCGGTGAAGTCAGCGTATACTTTCCTCACACGAGAAGTAGCAGCAGGACAGAATATGGAAGCTTTGTATAGTCGTGTGTGGCGAGTCATGGCTCCGGAACGCACCCGAGTTTTCTTATGGTTAGTGAGCCATCAAGCCATAATGACGAACTTAGAACGGAAACACAGACATTTGACAGAAAATAGTGTGTGTAAGCTGTGTAAGAATGGTGATGAAACTATAGTACATGCTCTGAGAGATTGTCCGACGGCTGCAGGGCTATGGATGAAAATTGTTAACCCGAGAAGAAGACAGAGATTCTTTGAGCTACCTCTCCTGCAATGGCTATACGAGAACCTTACGAGTGATAAGTCGACAAATGGAGGTCAGTGGCCGACTCTATTTGCTCTGACAGTGTGGTGGTGTTTGAAATGGCGATGTGGGTATGTGTTTGGTGAGGAAGGGAAGTGTCGAGATCGAGTTAAATTTGTAAGAGAAAAAGCCAAGGAAGTGCAGATAGCGCATAAGGAATTGAGGAAGTTTACTACTGGTGGGATAAGGGTGGAGAGACAAATTACATGGCTACACCCTGAAGACCCCTGGATGAAACTAAACACAGATGGAGCGGTTAGAGGGAACCCGGGACTAGCTACTGCAGGTGGAGTTTTGAGAGATGATTATGGAACATGGAGAGGAGGATTTGCAGTTAACATTGGTATTTGCTCGACTCTTCTTGCGGAATTGTGGGGTGTATACTATGGTCTCTGCATAGCATGGGATCACAGTATTCGAAAAATGGAAGTGGAAGTGGATTCGGAGTGTGTGGTGGACTTTCTTCGGACATGGATTAATGATTTTTATTCCTTGTCCTTCCTGATACGTTTGTACTATGGCTTCATATCAAGAGACTGGATAGTCAAATTCTCTCATGTGTATAGAGAGGCTAATCGTCTAGCAGATGGATTAGCTAACTATGCGTTTTCATTAGCGTTTGGTTTGCATTATTTCGAGTTTATTCCAGAGCATGTTGTTTCTATGTTTCTGGATGATAGTAATAGTGTAGCAGAAACTAGGCAAGTTTGCCTTTGAGTTGTTATTCAGTTACTTTGAATAAAAGGTCGGAGACTGCTCCTTACAAAAAAAAAAGAATATATAAGAGGACAAATCTTTTCTAAGCATTGTCCAATTAACTATATATAAGGGTTGGGTTTTCTGTTAATTTCTTAGAAGGTGAATGAAGGAAACGCTAACGGTTACCGGTATTGACTACCGACAAGGCTCAAACGCAATAGTTTCAAGATATTTGACTTTTCTAGCAAATTGTTCAGTCATTTGAAGTTGCAGTAAGTTTCTGACTTTGATACAGCGATAGTAAGAGATTTTTCAAAATGCAGAGATACAAAACACTCTTTGATCAACAGATAAATTATAAAGATGAAGCCATCATCTCCTAAACTGTGTGATCTTCACCTCTTTTACTTTCTAACTGATGATGAACTCGATGATGAAGAGTGAATCTGAGAGCTTTTCTTCTGATTGTTCACCTCTCAGGACCGTGACAAGACTCCTTTTGAACTGAAAATTCCCAAAAGCAAATAACACTCAAAACACGTTTTCTAACAATAACCTCTCGACCCTCATCAAGACAGCAAATATCCTCAGGATCACAAAGAGTATATGCTTTTAAACCCGGATATGTCGTAATGGATCTATGATATTTATCCTAATCTAAGTGTGTGTAATAGAATGTAGCGGAGGATAAGTCAAACCTTGGTATGGTCCCACCACGGCGAGGATCATTCTCTGTTGCTTGTCTCAGAGCCCTGGCAAATGCCTTAAAGGTGGCCTCTATTATGTGATGAGAGTTTTCACCAGCAAGCTGTTGTAACAAACGACTATTAAACACTGTCTTGAAGCAGATTACAAAGAAAATTTTATGGAATCCTATGCCATTGTTGGAAACACAGTACCTGACGGATGTGAAGTGTCATACCGGAAGTATTCACCAAAGACTGGAAAAAGTGTTCCACCAACTACAAATAGAAAGGTTTACAAAATTTATAACTAAACATCACACAAACCCAGAAACAAATAACTAAAAGAGAAGGATTAAAGAACCTGAGTGTCATAGTTTCCAACTCTCTGAGTTGGAATCTCCAAGTTGTAACCAAGATATGGTCTACCAGACAGGTCCTGCAAGAGGTTTTCTTTCATTAAAATCAGTAATGAGAGAATAAACACAGAGGAGCTTCGTAAGTTTCTTCATACCAGGGAAACATGAATAAGCGCTTCATCAAGAGGAGCTGTGAAGTCACCAAACCGATTAATACCTTTACGCTCACCAAGTGCCTTTAACAAAGCCTACAGAAGAAAAAAAGAACAAAGACGCAGAGATTTTCATTACATCACAGCCACTGTTCGCAGGTTCTAACTATTAAGTGTCAATAACTTACAGTTCCAATGGCAAGAGCTATATCTTCGTTAGTGTGATGATCATCGATGTGAACATCACCAGTAGCTCTGACGTGCACATCAAAAAAGCCATGTGAAGCAAGTTGCTAACCAAAGGAAGTGAAAAAAAAAAAGACAAAACATTACTCAACAACACGGTTGTAATAATGAGTCAAACAAGATCCTTTCATTTCACTGAAACTGTGACAATTCAAATCATTAGAGAGCACAAAAGATGCAAGGAGGAAGGAAGGCAAAGCACTTTACATCTAACATATGGTCAAGGAAAGGGATTCCAGAGGAGCTATCTGCAATTCCAGTGCCATCCAAATTGATCTTCACTGATACATTCGTCTCTTTTGTTACTCTCTTCACTTCTCCAATTCGAGCTGATTGCATTAAATACGATTTTGAGTGAGGAACAAAAAAAAATCATAAGGAGAATCAATGAAGAAATGATATTCCATCTCAAGCTATATCACTAGTCTCAAAGCTGACCTGATTCGATTAAAGAAGAAGAAGGAGTTTCCTGGGAAAGGTTATTATTGGTTGGTGAGGAAGCGCAGGAGATAGATTGGAGAGGCTGAGATTGAGATTGAGACTCCATCCGCAAAAATCGGGGAAGTGAAGAGGAAACGATCGAAGCTTTCTGAGTGGGAGAAAGCATAAACCCGAGGTTAGGTCGAACAAGCTGAGCGGAAGCTTGACTAAACATGGTGGTGGATGCAGACGACAGCGGAAGGAACAAACAAGAGAAGAGAGAGCGAGCAAGACAACCACTTTGTGTTGTATGCCTTTCTTGTTCGAATCGCACAAACGACGACGCTTCAGCACCCCCAAGAGCCAATTCAGATATTAATGGACCGAACCGGTACACTGGAACCAGAAAACTCGTTAACGGTAAAGTACGTAAAGGCATAAAATGAAAAATGAAAAATGAAAAATGAAAAATGATAATTTAATTCTCTATTTATTTGTAGTCAGCAGTTCAACTACTCTTTTGTGCAGAATAATCAAATTATTAACTGACTGCGTAAATTTACAATTAAAAAATAATTACAAATAATCAAAATGAAAATTAAATCAGTATTTTGCGTAGTCAATTGTAACTAGAGCCAAAAATTTGAACAAATGATAGTTAAATATAAACTGCTTGTTAAAGAATCAAATGTTCATTTTCCCTTACAAATCCATAAAATAATGAAAGCTCAATTTTACTGGGACAAAACATAATTTCTGTGATATTTTTACCCACTCCAATGTAAACGGTCCAGGGCGAACCAGACTTTGAAACCGTAGGATTTAAAATGTAAAGACGGTAATGATCTGATATTTGTAACGCTGGTCCACCATAAACCAAAGCAAACCATAAAAGATACTCTTGAAACTTGAATCTTGATCCGACTCTGGTTCAGATATACGTTGAAAGTTTACAAGCGAAGCTGTACCTTTTCAGTAATGTTCTCTCATAAAACTAGAGTTTACAATCATATCATATATCCACGGCATCGACCGGAAGCGAGATCGCCCTATAAAGAAGAGGCGGTGCAGCTGACTCCGTCGGTTTCTGACAAAATACCCTTTGATGATCAAGCTGAATCTTATGTCTTGCCTTAAGCCATCTCAACTCTCTCCTGATCTCGTTCTCCGACCACCACTCACCTCTCACCTTCCTCACCGACCTCTGTTCTTCTTCTCCGTCATCAGAACGCGAATCTCTCAGACCCCAAATATCTGCGTAATGAATCCTATCGTTACCTTCTCCAGATGCAACAACAACATCACCACCACCATCATCTCCGTGTTGTTCTTGTCCTTCCACTTGGTAACTTATCTCCTCGAACCTACCGTGTACCGAAGAACAGCTTCTCTCATCAAACTGATGATGATGATGATGTTGTTGAGATTTCTCTTCACAGACTTCACTGTTTGATGAGACCGTCTCTTGTATATACCCGTTCGTAGCACAGTTCCCACAGAATCCTCCATTGTTGTTGTTCGCGTTTGATTCACTTTCTGTAACGTTGTGATCATCATCAATCTTCCAGTCAGGAACTAAAGCAGCAATCTCTGCATCGATCATCTCCGCTATTTTCGCAACATCTTGATTCGTTATGTCCAGTTCAGACACCATTTCTGCTGCTACACTCCACGCTGTGTCTATTGCTGTCTCAAACGGGAAGTATATGTTCCTTATACGCCCTATGTAACACCACCATAAAAGCTTTAGGTTCTATTATCTTATAACAAGCATCGTTTAGTTTGAAACGTTATAAAAACACGCTAGGACGGATGGTAGTTTCGAAGTTTAGTACTACTTGTACCACATAACCTGTGTTCAAAACCACCTCTCTACGTTTAAAGTTTCAAAAAAAAAAAAAAAAGATTGAAACGTTAAAATACCTTCTGCATCAGAGATTCTGAGCCTCAAGAAGATCCCATCACTACCGTTTCTCTTCCCTTTAATCGAAATATCAACATGGTCAGAGTCCTCCTCATCGTCTTGAGCGAAAAGATTGATCTCACATATCTGTGGCTCAAGCTGATCATCATGGTAAAGAGAAGGATCTATCAGAGGTTGTCTAAGGAACACACCATTTTCATCATAACCACTGTAGTAATCAATGGGTCTCATATCATCATCTTGTAAGAAAGGGTCTTGCAGAAGCTCAAAAGCAGTGAGTCTAGACGTCACGGTTGCCAAACACTTCTCAACGAACTCACGAACCTCAGGGTCCTTCACTAAGTAGAAAGCTTCGGGCTTCTTCCCCTGAATAAGTAATAAAGACCGTTAAAAAACAAGACATGACAATAACATTAAAAAAGGTTTGATTTTCAAGATCATTTTTTTACCGAAGTAACTTTCTTGTAGATCTGCGCAGGGTGAGTGCATTCACTGTAAGGGTAATCGAAAGTGACCATCTCTAACACACACATGCCAAAAGCATATACATCAACCAGCTCATTGTACTCCTCATCATACACTTCTGGTGCCATGAACTCAGGGGTTCCTTAAAAACATAAGTAGGTAGGTCCAGTTATGTTTCAAAGACATTATTATTAAAAGCCAAATAAAGGTTATGTTATGAAAAGTACCAACGCAGCGAACAGCATGTGATTTTCGAAGAATGGCAGCGAGTCCAAGGTCACCAATCTTGACTTCTCCTTGGTTTCCGTTGATGAAGATGTTATCACATTTGAGATCTCTATGGATGATTGGAGGTGAACGGCTATGGAGATAGAGAAGCCCTTTAAGAATCTGCTTACACCATTGCTTCACCGCTTTAATATTCACTCTTCTATGTCTCAACCTATACCTACAACAATCACAAAAACATACTTTGAAGCACCCTTTTCAGATTTTGGACAAAGATATAACAAAGACACAAGTTGCTTACTGTCTGAGAGTGCCGGATGTGAAGAGTTCAGTGACAAAATTGATTGATAAATTGTCAGTATCAACCCAAGAAGTGTAGAATCTCATGATGTTCTGATGATTCAAGGTCTTGAGAAGATGGATCTCTCTGAAGAATTTCTCTAACTCCTCAGGATTCCTCGTGAAGTTCCGAAGCTTGACTTGGTTCCATGCCACTTCTATCCCTTCGTACTCATCAAAAGCTCTGTATCTGCAAAAAGAAGAATTTTTGGATTTAAAGTATTAAATAATAATTAATTAAAAACAATAAATAAAGTTGTGACGTTACGAGAGAACGTTCCCGACCAAACAAAAAATAAGGTTGTTTGAAAGAAAGACAAAGAGAGAAGATGAATGCGATTACACTGTCTTCGACGCTCCCTTGCCAAGTACTTCCTCGTACTGTCCAAAACCAAACAAAAATAAAAATCAAATCAAATCGATTATACCGAAGTATGAATGTTTAAGTACAGAAGAATCAATACTCTTCCATATCTTCCAGAAGGGTCAACTTCAACGAACTCAGAGCAATCTTCAACGAAGCTTTCTTCACCATTCATGTCTCTTTCTTCTTCTTGAGCGAGAGATGTTTGAGTTTGTGGAGATGGTGGTATAAGAAGAAAAGATATTCAGTTTTTTTTTTTCTTTAAAGGAGAGAATATAAGGGAAACAAGTGGTTTTTTCTTTAGATGCCCACCTAGTAGTGACACAGCCGAGAGACAGCAAGTTAGGCTTCTCACCCAATCACCTTTTCCCAATACCACGCGTCGGTTTACATTTTCCTAACCGGTTTTGTTCGGTTTTGTTTTTGTTCAACCAACCAATAAGTACTTTAAATCGTACTATCATAGAATTATATGAAAATGGCATTCAACTAACATCTGTACGATCTATGCAAAATTCGTCATTTCAATCCGAATATTCGGCGAATTGAAGATTATTTGGTCAGCTAGTTTGAAAGAAGAACACAGAAACGGAGACTTGTGTGGTTGACAGTGGGAAATATTATTCAAAATTCTAAACACAGAAGATTTAAGACCACATATAATAAATAAGCTTTGCGTTCCTACAAAGCGTTGATTGGTTTAGTAAGCTAAATTCCAAGAACCGGTACGGTATGTTAATAACCGGAAAAGAAATTGACCAAAAGCTAAAGGAGTCGTTGGTTTAACGACACTTGTGTGTAAAGGCTAAAGGGTTTTGTCGTCTAGTAGAGCAGTTAATGTCACGGGTCGAGAGAAGGCACATGGGAGTGACTCACGGCAACACATAGAAGTCTCTCCTTTTTGGTGATGGTGTTTAAGATAGTAAACACTCTGGACCAATCATAACCTACACTTTTTGTATTAATTACTATCTTTTGTTCACGTAATATTTTACGTGAAAAATCGTTTTCTATGTATTACTCGTTGTGTTTCACAAAAAATATAATACATTCGTTCCCGAAATTGAGATTTTTTTAGATTTAATTTTTGTTTCACAAATATTGATTTTCTATATTTAAGATATTTTTGTATATTTTTTAAAAATATTAATTGTAAATATTTGAATTGATTAAATTTTATTGGTGGATAGTTATTGAAAAGTGTATAGAAAAAGAAATATTCGATGGTATGCCACATTTTGGAGAGATATTGTGGAGCCAGTACCAATTGAAATGATATTTTGGAGTCAGTACTCATTCTTTCAAAATATCAGCGCTACTATTGGTAAACTAATGACAAGTATACAAATTGGCAAGCTAAGAGCAAATATACGAATTGACAATCTAATGGCAAGTATACGAATTTGCAAGCTAATGACAAAGTATACGGATTTGTAAGCTGAGGCAAGTATATGATGAGATGATATGACAAGCTAATGAAGGTGATACAAAACTTTCATTTGATGACGAGGAATTTGGTCTTAAGATTAATCAGCCTTCGCTCACAAATACACTTTAGGTCGTTTGTTGTTCTTTAAACCGTATATATGTCGTGTCAAATTATTTTATGTTCGTGATGCTGTCTCGTTTTGTGTATCTTGATGTCTATTGTTGTGTGTATATTAAGTTATGTTTGAATATGCACATATAAACATTCAAGGGTTATTAGAGACATCAAAGAAGATTTAAACACATAATGGTGTCATCGTGTGCTAGAGAGATTATGTCTTCAATCTTTCGTTGATTATTTGAGTGGCACGGGTAAACAACCAAACAAAATCTCAAAATTGTGAAATTCCTTGAATGGACTGAAATACTGAAATGAGCCTAAAGTGTATTTCATCAAATGAAAATTTTGTAAAAAGCAAAAGAAAACAAGAAATCATTTAAAACCTCAATGAAAACCCTAATTTTAATTGGTCGAACTTGGTCGTTGCGACAGAAAACCTAAACCAGCACCGTGAAGAAGAAGACTGAGACGTGAAATCGGTTGAAAAAATGGAAAAAGAAAACACGAAGTATGAGGAGAATCCTGACCAAGAAGGCAGGGAGATAGGATCTGAGGAGAGGTCGAGTCACGAGACTCCGGGTGTTGATGATGTTCAGCCAAGTGAAGAAGAAAGAGATAAGGATGAGAAAAGTAGCAGCCAAACTTTAAACGACTGTGGAGATACAAGGGTTTGTAATTCTATGACACTCTCATTGTTTGTGAAATAAATTGGTATAGTTAGGATAACTGATTGGTCTCATGTTATGATTGATGTTTAGTGAGTAATATGACTTAAGCTAGTCTGATGTGTAGTGAGTAATTTGATATAGCTAGTCTGATGTGTAATGAGTAATGTGAAATAAATTTGTATACTTAGGATGACTTATTGGTCTCATGTTATTGATTAATCTTTAGTGAGTAATTTGACTTAAGCTAGTCTGATGTCTATCCTTCTTCCCACTGTATGAATGATGCATGAATTCAACCCTACCCACCATAGCTCAGAGATCTCATTTGTTGAATTGGAAGAACTGGAAGACTGGACAAAGCAATTGGGTGCGTTAGACAAGAGAGTCGCTGCATTAGAAGAGAAGGATGTGAACGAGATAAGGGCGTTAAACTGGTTGAGGAGAAGAGTCGTTGCATTGGAGGAAGACGTGAACTATGTGGAGAAAATAGGCGAAGACTCACCTGAGGATGAAAACCTGAGCATGACAAGGTCTGGGTTTAAGAAGCAAAACTGAAGGAACTCAATCAATGAACAATGTAGTTGGTGCCTATTTTTCCCAATTTTTTTGTTGTACTGCTTTTTATGTAAGACGAAAGAAGTAAAATTTCGTTAGTGATTCATATATTAATGATTCATATGTTATTGAGTATTAATTAATCACAATACTTATTTCACATTCCATAGCCAGAAGTGTATTTTACATAAACTTAGTCAAAGTAGATAGACATTACATTGCATACACACAATTAATCTCCAATGGGCTAGTGACGAGCGGTCAAATGAATGTCACTGCCGAAGTCCCAATCTACACGTTGCAAGAAACAACGATCACATCTCCACCTTTTTCTTGATTCATCTATGGAGACTTCAAACACTGGTTCTATTATTGTGGAGCACCAGCAATCACGTGACACGTTAAGAGATATTCTTTCACATAGATACCTAAACATCTCATGTATAACGTCACCAGGAAAGCATAAGAGTGCCCAACTAGTCATCATGTGATGCATCCGATCAACATATTCACGAGTAAAACTTGGGTACTTGTGAACCAATCCTCTATCATCAACGCTAAATACTAAGTTCATCATACCATCTACATACTTGGCCAGCGAGAATCCTCTCTCAGCCGCAAGATGGATTTTTTCCCTTCCTTCATCAAGTAAATGAAGCCTGAAGAACTCATACATACCTCGCAAGTAGATGGCCTCTGGATTACCCAACTGGTAGCACATAAGCCTGAATGTTCTAACAGCATTGACCTCATCTATCCAGTCATTCAAGTCCATGAGATTTGCAGATCTGTAAAAGTAATCTTCTTTGCCAATTCTATTGAACCCGGAAAAAGCAATTCTTGCACTAACAAAGTCCTGAAGATTGTTTGTTGTTACCTTGGAGAGAATGTTATGAAGAATGGAATGAGGGAGAGAATTCAAGTTCAAGTTCGCCATATTCTGTATTTATTTGGAGAATGTAAATAATGATCGCAAAACCCAATTTCAAGTAGCAGCACGAAACATTTAAGTGTGATTTGATGGGTGATTAAAAGTTTAACAATGACCGTTTTGAATACAAGTCGTAAAAAAAAAAGCTACCAGCACTTCACTTAATAATTAGCAAGCTAAGGGCAATGAATTAGCAAGCTAAAAGCAATAGTAACTTTCGTTTTAGGAGTTATGTCCCCTTAATGGGCTCAGGTCAACTGATTGTGTTGATGGTAAATGTAATCAGCAAAAAAAAGTGATATAGATATGATTTAGTTTCGTGCCAAAAAAAATATGATTAGTTAAATTGTTATCCTAATGATAAATATTTTACATTTCAAAATAATGTAAAAGAAACACTATTGTTATCCAAATGATAAACATCTGCTTACATAAGATATTAAAAAATTCTCAAACACTATTGTTATAACATCTACTTACATAAGATATTAAAAAAAATCTCAAACACTATGATATATAAACTCGATAAAAAATGGAATATTTTTGTATCGAAATTATTATAACCCTATCTAGTTAAATGCGAAAAAAACTATCAAACAAAAAGACTTATGAATATTAGAAATCCAAAAAATCTTGATTCATTCCTTCTCCACTAACTACAGTTTTAAGTATCAATCCACATGCTATAAATCGAAAAGAATTAACGAAAGAGGAAGAAAACTTACTTGACAAATATTAGGAGACAGTATGGTGTTGTAAGAAGAGAGATGATAGATTTTGTTAAGATCGTGATCAGCGAACAATTTATATAGAAGAGGAAAGTCTCGAAGAGTCGTGTCTTTTCACATACTGGACCTCATTAAAGATCCATTAATTTCAATACATTATGGATCAGTAGAAAGTGATCTTAAACACATTTGTTATTTCCAGTTATTACAGAAACATATATTTTTAGTGTTTTTATTAATGATTTAGAGAAACACTATTGTTATCCTAATGATAAATATTTTACATTTTAAAATAATGTAAAAGAAACACTATTGTTATCCAAATGATTAACATCTGCTTACATACGATATTAAAAAAAATCTCAAACACTATGATACATAAACTCGATAAAAAGTGGAATACTTGTGTACTAAAAGGAATCAAAATTATTATAACCCTATCAAGTTTAATGCGGAAAAAACTACCAAAACAAATACTTATGAATATTAGAAACCCTAAAAATCATAATACATGCGTTCATAGATAATACACCTTCACAACTCTCCATTTAGTTGTTTCTATTCATAGCAAAGACCACAAACTGATTAAGCCTTTCATAGTAGTAACCATAATTGCATACTTCAGCCATGTTATTGCCGCCGCGTCATCTATAGAATGCCTCAAGGTTGACCATAGCTATATAGTAGCCTTGATTCATAATACCAGGGATTTTACTTAGAGATTTCTTGACCCTTTCCCAGCATTGATGGGAGGTTGATAGATCTTTTTTTCCACTGGAGTTTATCCAAATACTTGGCACCTTTATGAAAGTGTTCTAATGCAAGTAGTAATAAACCGTAAAGATATGTATCGTCTCTATAGTTTCCATCGGATGATTGGCGTAAATAATATAAGCATGCGTGTTCTTTGTCCTTTACGAAGTATTGAAGTATGCCCTCAATATAATGTGCTTCAGGATTTCCATTCTCCAAGCATAGTTACTTCAAGTCGTAGTGCTTACTGAGCATTTCGGTAAAGTTCGCAGCAAAATATGACAAGGGAATGTTTCTAAAATAGTTTGTGCGATCAGAGTTGGAGTCGTCGTCGTTTGAATTCGAGGAATCACTGATGGAGATGATGTCATAATTGTTTACCGATGAATCTTCTCCCATATTCGCTGAAAGGTTTCTGTGAATCTTAGGTGGTTTTTACCTCAATTGATGCTGAGAATTTTGTGAAAGTAGTGTAAGAAGTTGTAGGACATTGATAAAGAGGGTTGTATTGTGTAGATGATGTGATTGTACTTTATGAAAAGGCTGCGGTAATTGTGTTGTCACTTAAGAAGAATAGTTTGTTGTTGCTTTTTTTGGCATGCACCAATAATTATCACCAAGAGAAGTCAGTATTTGTAATAAAAATATGAGTAAAGTAAAACATCAACTAATTCATTTGTGTACATTTTAAATAAGACCAAATAGCTAGCTAGAGTTTCTTAAGTCTACCAAAAGTAACTGGCAAGCTGAGGGCAATAATTACTTTCGTTAATGGCCTCAGTCTCCTTTATGGGCCCAGGTCAACTGATTTTGTCGATGACAAATGTAAACAGAATAAGAACCCAGAAATCATCTCAATATCCGCAGTGAAAACCCTTAACATTGAACGTTTTGAAAGCAAGTCGTTAAGAAAGAAGCTATCAGCGATACACTTCATAATTGGCAAGCTAATGGCAATGATAGGAAACGGTAAGTTAACGGCAAGGCACGGCCTCAGATGAAAGTAACTGGCAAGCTAAGGACGATGATAACCCTGTTTTTAATATTTAACCATGAAAATCGTAAAATAGAAGAAGCTTGGTTGTTAATAAATATTATATATATGATTCATTACACGAGTTCAATACAAAGAGTACATAACAATATTACACATTACAACATTACACATAACATTAGAAATGGTTCATTTAAACATGCGCACAAAAGCTATTACAACTAATACGATGCCCGTGAGACCAAAAAAGTATTCAAAACCATTGCTAAACCTAGGTTTTTCCCTTACAATCTTCTCTAGCCTAGCTATCTTCTGCTCAGTCTCATAGTCTGTTAAAAGAGTTAAGGAATCTACCTTTTCAGCCAGCTGAAGAATGTGTCTATCCCTATCTCTCATCTCTTCCATTACGGTCACATCCCACCACTTTCAAACATGGCACTCACCATCATCAACATGCGCACATGTGTAATATCTTCTCTCTGGATCATTCATACTGGTGGAAGTTGCTAGAAGAGGCCAAGTTCCACAGTAGCAAATCTGCAGAAATCCAAACTCAACCTCCTGTTGCGGAGGGTGCTCCACACGCGCACGAGCATTGTATCTTATCTCAGCTTGGTCCTGGCAAATAAGATCTTCCATTTCGCTGTAGACACTGTCGACTGAGTTCCCAGCATAATCCTCTGACTCTGAAGGATGGGCGTAGCTATAGCCAAGTCTCATCTGTAATTTAACCTGCACAAATTAATCAAATAATTATTAGTTATTTTTTTAATGAACATACAATAAGCTTATGTTATAGCACATAAAAAAGATAACAACAATTAAACCGAAGCATTTTTTAACATAGCAATTAAAGGAAACACGAACTTTATTGAAAAATGGTTTGGGTTCTAGGGTATAGTTTTGGGGTCTGGGATCGAATAAAAGAAAATGACGGTGTGGATAATAGAAGGAAGGGAGGTAAAGGACAGAAACCAAAAGATCCGGTCCGTTGCTTTTGACAAAAATACGGCTGAGATCGTGATCCGCGCGATAGAGGTAACATCCAATCAGAGAATTATTATCCACTCACAATTTTTTACTATAAATTAAGAATAGGTTGACAAATATACGGCTGATCCGCGTGATAAAAGTCACAACCAAAATCATCAGAGAGATAAGAGAAAGCCAAGAGTGTCCTAATATATTGAAAGATGATAATCTTATTAGGAATTAACCCTTAATTAATTTATGATGATGTGGCTTGATTATTTAAAACCGATAATCTCATTAGAAATTAATTTATTTATTTTTAAGATTTATATGAAAATTTATCATTTTAAATTCTCTATATATATAGACTAGGTTTGTTTAATTTTGATGCAGAAATAATTAATTATCAATTAGTAAGATAGGGCGTTGAGTTTTATTCAACAAAACCATGGCAGTGGGTATGAAGGCGAATGTTAAAAAAATGAAGATGGTGTTGAATCTTAAAACCATCGTACATAGTGGTATTTTAGACTATTTGAATCTTTTCAACACAGTTTAATCCACATCATCAAA
This sequence comes from Erucastrum elatum, assembly GCA_900406325.1. Taxonomy (NCBI): domain Eukaryota; kingdom Viridiplantae; phylum Streptophyta; class Magnoliopsida; order Brassicales; family Brassicaceae; genus Erucastrum; species Erucastrum elatum. The sequence continues at coordinate 8,002 of OVBX01001789.1, read as the reverse complement.
TTTCTTTTTTCAACACTCTCATTGTAGTGATTCAACTAGTTGAATTTTATTCAACACCTCATTCAACTACCTCGTTGTATGTAGTTAACCTTTAGTGTGTATAATATTAAAGCTCTGGTATTGTATTTGAAATAATATTTTTTTTTGTTTTTTACATGTGATCGTTCAATAGAACTTCAGTATTATACTTAGATTAAATACCGGGATATTTCACTCGCAAGCTTACGGCAGACCGGAACAAGTCAAGAGCGATCATCGGCCAGTTTTAAGCTGACGACTCCCCTGCCACTTCCCTGCTGCTGCCTTGCGCTCTATATGACCTAGGTAAGCTTAAGAAACTGAAAGTACCTATTTGGTCCTATTATAATATATTTAAGCCAAAAACTATATTTATACAAATTAACTGCCTAGAAACTATAGTATTTATAAGGTATCTCTATTTGTAGGTAGCTATTCATTCAAATTTATAGAATGTCTTCAAGCCAAAACTATATTTATTTATAAGAAACTTTATAGTTTATGCTAATCAGAAAATAGCTATTTTGAAATTTGGTTTAACACTTACTATATTTTTGTTGACTTTGGTTTTTTTGAGTAAATAAAATAATTGACCGGTTAAAGAAACCCACATTTGGGAAGAAAAGAGGGCTTTCTCGGTAAAACTAGGTAAACTTAAGAAACTCTAGGTAGCTATTCGGTCCCACTAAAATGTGCCAAGCCAAAAAACTATATTTAAAGAAGCCAACTATTTTAATTTATTATTTGACATTAATATAATTACGTTTTTGAAAATTATTCTTACTGACTTTGTTCTTTTTGTATTAAAAATAAGAAATAATTAAAAAAATTGATAAAAGAAAAGTATCATTACAAGAACTTAAATCTATAAGGACGGTTGATTCTCTGAAAGACTAGTTTAGGGTTATACACCTTAATCTAAAAGAAATGACTCCAAACAGACTCTTAAAGAGTAAGGCAAGGTAATAATATGTTTCGCAAGGCAGACGTGGACAAGGGGCAAGGGAACCGCAACCGGTATGCCCAAGCTTAATAAATAATAAAATTACTCTTGAGACATTTTAAATAATAAAATTACTCTTGAGACAATAAAATGGTCATTTCTTACCTTTGACTCGCTGGCAGGACAAAAAAGAAATGGAAAATGACACCGGCAAGGAGATATTTCACTCGCAAGCTTACGATAGACCGGAAGCAAGTCAAGAGCAATCCTTGGCCAGTTTTAAGCTGATGACTCCCCTGCCGCTTCCCTGATGATGCCTTGCGCTCTGTATGACCTAAGTAAGCTTAAGAAACTGAAGTTACCTATTTGGTCCCATTAGAATGTTTTCAAGCCAAAAACTATATTTATACAAATTAACTGCCTAGAAACTATAGTATTTATAAGGTAGCTCTATTTATAGGTAGCTATTCATACAAATCTATAGAATGTATTCAAGCCAAAAACTATATTTATTTATAAGGAACTCTATAGTTTATGCTTTAACCAGAAAAAAACTATTTCAAAATTTGGTTTAACATTTACTATATTTTTGCTGACTGTGGTCTTTCTGAATAAATAAAAGAATTGACCGGTTAAACAAACTCACATTTGGGAAGAAAAGAAAGCATTCTCGGTAAAATTAGGTAAACTTAAAAATTCTAGGTAGCTATTCGGTCCCACTAAAATGTGCCCAAGCCAAAAAACTATATTTAAAGAAGCCAACTATTTTAATTTATTATTTGACATAAACAAAATCACGTTTTTGAAAATTATTCTTACTGACTTTGTTCTTTTTGTATTAAAAATAAGAAATGAATAAAAATTTGATAAAAGAAAAACACCATTGCAAGAACTTAAAATCTATAAGGGCGGTTGATTCTCTAAAAGACTAGTTTAGGTTTATGCACTTAATCTAAGAGGAGTGACTCCAAATAGACTCTTAAAGAGTAAGGCAAAGCAATAATATGTTTCGCAAGGCAGACGTGGGCAAAGGGCAAGGGAACTGCAACTGGTATGCCCAAACTTAATAAATAATAAAATTACTCTTGAGACATTTTAAAAATTATCTTAGCAATAAAATAGTTTTTTCTTATCTTTGGCTCGCTGGTAGGACGGAAAGGAAATGGAAAATGACACCGGCAAGGGGATATATTTCAATCGCAATCTTACGGCAGACCGGAAGCAAGTCAAGAGCAATCCTCGGCCAATTAAGCTGACGACGCCCCTGCTGCTGCCTTGCGCTCTGTATGACCTAGATAAGCTTAAGAAACTGAAGGTACCTATTCGGTCCCATTAGAATGTTTTCAAGTGAAAAACTATATTTATACAAATTAACTGTCTAGAAACTATAGTATTTATAAGGTAGCTCTATTTATAGGTAGCTATACATACAAATTGAAAAAATGTATTCAAGCCAAAATTTATATTTATTTACAAGAAACTCTATAGTTTATGCTTTAATCAGAAAATATCTATTTTGAAATTTGGTTTAACACTTACTATATTTTTGCTGACTTTATTCTTTATGAGTAAATAAAAGAATTGACCGGTTAAAGAAACCCACCTTTGGGAAGAAAAGAAGGCTTTCTCGGTAACTAGGTAAACTTAAGAAATTCTAGGTAGCTATTCGGTCCCACTAAAATGTGCCCAAACCAAAAAAAAAAATATTTAACGAAGCCTACACTATATTTAAAGAAGCCAACTATTTTAATTTATTATTTGACATTAACAAAATCACGTTTTTTAAATTATTCTTACTGACTTTGTTCTTTTTGTATTAAAAATAAGAAATGATTAACAAATTGATAAAAGAAAAGCACCATTGCAAGAACTTAAAATCTATAATGGTTTTCACTCTTCCGCAGCTGTGATGGCTTCATAGTCTCAAGGGATGGCTTCATAGTCTCATGTGATGGCTTCATAGTCTCGTACTGGCCATTTCCCAAACTATTAAAATCAGCAGAAGCATTCTCTCTGACAACACGCTTTTGATTTCTATTCACATCAGGACGACCATTGTTTGCTGTCAGTGAAACACAAACACACATAGAATCTGTCTTGAACAATGTGATAAAATCTGTAAGTTGTTTGTCGTTACTCAAGGACATCGGAGGAGTGTTGCTAGGCATATTCTCCAATATACGTTTAGGCAACATATAAGCAAGCTCGACCGCTTTCATCTCATTAATCATATTGTAATCTTCACAAACCATGTGGAGAAAATCCTCATATTTGATATCATCACTTACAAAGAACGCAATTCCCTTCTTAGTTGGAGAGAACTCCCAACCAACATTATCCATCTTCCGTTCTCCAAAACAGTAACTATGTGCAACATTATCTGCATAATACAAAATTTGCATCAGTACACATCACAAAAATAATTTTCCAAAACACAACAAGGTACAAGTGAATCGTAGCGATCAGGGAACAGCATTGTTAAGGCAGCTATAAAAGAAAGACTTGGCCTTTGTTCACAGATCTTAGAGAACCCTATATCTTATAAGAATGGACTTTTTATCATACCTGGTATTTCGCAGATCCGGATAAAGTTGTAATCTGTTCGCCTTCCACGTCTTCAATTCACTTAATTTATCAGATATACTCGAAGATCAGACATGAAACAAATTATAGAATTTGAAATGTGATAGATCGTTGAAGATAAAGCGAGAGCCTTTGACGATATGAGCAACAAATCTGATATCTGAGAGAGCCGTTGAAGGTAAAGTGTTGTCTTTTATTATCCCTTATTTCTAATTTCTTTTTAACCAATAATGACATTATTATTGCAAAGGGTTAGATGATAATTTTACAAAATGATAGACTCTATTAACAATTTTTCCTTGGAAGGGTACCGTTCTCACATTGTCATTTGAAAGTAGGGCATATCAACAATTATTCCTACAAAAAATAAATAGTAAATTAAAAAGTATATATTTATTATGTTCTTAATAACGTGAAAACTCTAAAAAATCTTACTTTTGGGAACGGAGGTAGTAACATTTAATTTTTAGAAAATCGTTAAAATAGATTTATGTTTTAATTATACATATTCAACATATAATATTTGAGATAAATCAAATATTTATAAATCAATGTAATTTGTAATTAATATCAAATTGAAAATAAGTAAAAAGGTGTATTTAAATTCTATAGTGACATCTTTCTCTATAACAAAAAAATGTTAAAATAACACTCTTTATAAAACAGATGAAATATTTAAACTAAATATACTTTATATATTCCAAAATATATGATGTTTTAGGATAACATAAAACTATCGAAATGTTACTTTTTACCATAAAAATATCATTAAGATATAAATTTGAAATTATCTAATCATATCAATTACAAAAAAAACTCATTGGGTACACACACATTTTTNTAAATTTTTTTAAAGGTTTTTTTTTTTTTTTTTTTTTTGCTAAAAAATTTATGTAAAGGTTATCTAAATATAAGAATATTTTACATACTGAAGCATTAAAAGATCACTTAAACAAATTACATCTCGAAACGAAGAAAGTATCGACGTATACCAACAATTAAATATACATGCTTTAAGAAAATATGAAACTTCGTGAAAGAATAGACAAAAAAACAAGTTTTATTAATATTAAAGTTTGTAATCATCAGTTTTACGAAACCAGATGGATTGTATAGCTTGTCAGAGCAAATGAATTATTAGCTGTTAAAAAAAAAAAAGAATCATTAGTTTCGTTCTTCTAAACTTAGAATTATTAGTTGTAGCTTGTGAAGTGTTCCAACTTTTAACATGTCTTAGTCATTGTCGATTATTGAATCTAATCTATTAACTAGATTTTAACTTTATACATCCGTCGGATATTTTCCATTATATACATGTATTTGATATTATTTTAACAGTTTCTTTTAAATATGACCTAAAATTTCAAATCAAACACAAAAATAACTCATAATTTTTTTGAAATTTTTTTCACTATTCACCCTAAAAGTTCAAGTTACTCACGAACGTACCATTACTTTTTCTAAAATAAATCAGTTTTTCATCTTATCATCCTTATCTTCACCAAATATTTACAATACTAGGTGATAACCTGCATCCTAGTAAAAAAACTTTACAAAGATTATAGTTTTAAATATATAGATATTAGAAAGATAAAAATCATAAGCACAAATATTACATACTATTCATGTTTAGAGATTTAACAAAATTGTAGATATGTAAATGAAGTAAGCTTCAAAGTTTTTTATCAACGCCACAAATCATGTCTACAATCTTTGATTGATCATAAATTTGGAAAGAATACAGTTCGATTTTAGAAAAAATTAATCAACAAACTTATCAAAATTGTATTATTGGTATATAGTAACTGTTAGAAAAAAAACTATTGTTGATTTTAAAATCGGACCCATAAACAATTATGTCACTAATATCTTCGTAAAATATGTATATTGGAAAGGAAATCTACTTTAAACATTACACGAACCAAATATTTTGATGCATATGTAAATTGATGAACAATAACATTATTAGTCTATTAAAATATATTAAAATTTCTAAATTCAAGATTTTGGTGCTTAAGTTAAGGGATTGCATCAATTTATTATGGATTTTTCATTTGAATTTTTTACTTTTTAATATCAATAAGTTATGATTTATAAGCACAATATCAGTCTGATTGAATTTATGTATTTCGCAATATCAATTCGTTTGAATTAATATTTTGAAAGTAATGGCACCAATGCATGAATCTTTTTTCACCAATGATAAATATAATTACATTGATATACATATTTTTAATATTAATAAAATATATTAAATATATTATAAAATATATCAAAAGCTATATTATTACATTGAAGTTATATTACTTCAGTGTTAAATAAATATATATTACATTGATATACACATTTTTAATATTAAAAAATTGCAACTAATGACTTTTGTAAAGAAATAAAATTTTACAAATTTAACAAACAATATAAAAATAAAATTAAATAATATAATTAAATGTAAGAAAACTTAAAATTAAATAATATTTAATATTATCGAATGAATTTAGAATTATTAATGGAGATAAAAATAGAATATTACACCAAAACATTATTTGATGTCATGGTTGGAATAATATCAATAAATTATGATTTATAAGCGCAATATCAGTCCGTTTGAATTTATGTACTTTGCAATATCAATCTGTTTGAATTAATATCGAGTATGTAATGACATGATTATCATTTATAAAGATGATTTTCATTATCATAATGACATGATTATGATTTGTAATGTATTATACGAAACAATAACCGTCTTTATTTTGGTCAAACATACTAAATTGCATTGATATACACATTTAATATTAAAAATATACTATTATGTTAGAACAAATATATTAAAAAAGTTATTACATTAAAGTAATATTATTTCAGTGTTAAATAAATATATCATTACATTTATATACACATTTATAATATCAAAAAAAAATATAACTAATGACTTCTGTAAAGAATAAAATTTTAAAAATTTAACAAACAATATAAATATCAAATGTCATATTATAACTAAATATAAAAAAAACTTACAACTAAATACAATATAATATTATTGTATAAATTTATAATTATAGTTGGGGATGAAAAATACAATATTACACTAAAAAATTATATAATGTCATGGTTGGAGTAATATCAATAAATTATGATTGATAAGCATAATATCAATTCGTTTGAATTTATGTATTTTGTCATATAAATCTATTTGAATTAATATCGCGCAAGTAATTACATGATTATGATTTATAGCGATGATTGTAATTATCATAATGACATGATTATGATTTGTAATGTATTATAGGAAACAATAACCGTCTTTGTTTTGGTCAAACATGTTGAATTGTATTGATATACACATTTAATATTTAAAAATATATATTATTACATTAAAAAATATATTATAAAATATATTATTACAATAAAGTTATATTACTTCAGTGTTAAAAAAATATATCATTACATTGATATACACATTTTAATATTAAAAAATTGTAACTAATGATTTTTTTAAAGAATAAAATTGTACAAATTTAACAAACACTATAAAAATAAAATGTAATAATATAGTTAAATGTAAAAAAGCTTACAATTAAATATTATATAATATTAGTGTATGAATTTAAAATTATAGCTGGAGATGAAAAATACAATATTACACCAGAAAATTATTTGATGTCATGGTTGGGGTAATATCAATAAATTATCATTTATACCATGCATATAAAATGAAACATATACTATAATGACTTTGTAAGTTTATTTGGCAATGGCATGACATGTAATTAGTCTAGGCAAGAAAGGGCTATTCAATAAAGGTTGTGAGGTGCATTGTAGTGTTGACACCTAAAAAATGGCAAAATTGTTAATCATACATGAGGTGAGGTTTAATTTTAAAAGTGTTCTTCAAATAATATAAAGGGAATAACACGTTTCCATATGTTTGTATTGTTAAATGCTATAAAATAAAAAGAATATCATCTTTTTCAATTATTATCGATACTAATAAATTGGGAAAATCGCATAAAAAACCTTGAAAGTCGCACGTAGTGACACTTTAAACCTCGAAGTTTTTTCACTAGCAGTTTAAACCTCTAAAGTGGCATCCGTATCACAAAAAAACATTCAACTTGGCTTACTTGTTCATCAAGCTAAAAACTGACTTGTATAACAGATAATTTTAATGATGTGTCGGTTTTTTTCCAAAAAAACAATTATTTCATTAATAAAAAAATAAAAAAAAATTAGAAAACTAATAGTGATGATTTGTCAGAAAACAATTACTTATCAGTAAAATAAAAAAAATGTAAAAAAAAATAAATAATAAATCAGAAAACTAAATAAAAATTCAGAAAGTTAATTAAAAATCATAAAATAGAAAACATATAGAATTTTCTTTTGATAAAAAAATCATAAAATTAAATAAAAGTTCAAAAAAATAAGATTAAATTAAACTACATAAAATTAATTAAA